>OVAW01001169.1:0-10321 GCA_900406365.1 Heliophila coronopifolia | reverse complement strand
AAAAAAAAAAAAAAAAAAAATATATATATATATATATTTATTTATTTATTTAATTTTTTGCTATGGATCATAAAGTTGCACGGTATTCTCCGTGCATGATCTACCAAATTACCAAATTGTTATTTTCCCCTTTTGTGGATTTTCTTTTTCTTATGTACCAAAAGATTTGGTAAGATAGTCTCAGAGTCTTTTTGGTTTTATGCAAAATGGTCGTAGAATGGCAAGGCATGAGAAATAGAATGCTCCCTTTGTATGCTTCTTCCGATAAGTATAGTTCATAGCATCCTCTGTTCCTCTCAAATGTTTATATCTTCTTGAGCTTAGAGAAAGTTCCTGACTCTGAGAAGTAAGTGCTTTAAGCTTTGAGTCCCACTCCCTAATCCTTAGGCCTGAGGATTGCCCAACTTTATTCCCAACATTTCTAAAGTCAGAAAAGCTACACTACAAATGGTTCACAAAAGATGAAAATTTGAGGAAAATGGAATAAGATGTTAGTACCCGCATATCAGATTTCGGAGAAACATAGCTTATATCATCCTATACAAAAAAAAAGAGGAAGGGAAAAGCTAGTAACGTTTTTCCATTTTCTTAAGTAGAGAGGATGTTGTTGTGTCTTGTTCGTTTCTCTCAAGTTTTGTGTTTTCTTGTGTAGTAAATGTTTTAATTTTATTTGGTGATATGTTATATAATAATTTAATTTGTATGCCAAAGTAATCAATACTCATTAATAACGTTTCTTATTAAAAAGAAAAAAATATGACAGTTAAAAAATAGGATAAATATCCGAAATTAAAATTTGGAATAAGAATGCAAATTTTTAATTCAAAAAGTTAAGTTTGGGGAAATATATATAGAGTAAAAAACTGTTTGGCAGATCTGATAGGGGACTCAGTCTTGGTGGGCCTAAACAAATGGGGCTTAGTGGACATCTTTGATATAAAGTAAAAATGGTCAAATGATTTATGGATGTATAAAGTTTTTATGTGAATAAGTCTTGTTTTGTAACAAACTTTGATAATAATTACAAAACACATTTTGACCCCAAATAAAAAAAAAATTACAAATCATAATCTTGATTTATCTCCTAACTTCTCTATGCATCAGAAATTTATTTCGCTATAGAAATATTTAGTACATATCTCTAACCAGGGACAAATCTAGAGGGGAGCAAGGCTAGATTTTGATTTTTTTTTTTTTTTTGGGTCTGATTTTACCCTTCAATCTTTTCCAATCGTCTATTAGAGAGGAAGAAGATTGTTGTAACTGAGAAACAGGAGAAAACAATGAAGAAAACCTAAAAATCATTTACTATTAGAACCGAGAGGTTAAAGCCTTCGGTCCTATATTCTCTTTTGCTGTCTAAGCTGATAATTTTAATTGAAAATTGTTCGAATAGATGTATTCATAAACTTTTACTTTACACTATAAATTTTTTTGGACCTTTAATTTAGAATGACATTCAGATCTTTGTTCCTCAATGGAGAATTCAAAGTATATAGAAGAAGCATGAAAAAAGTCCACGGTCACCGTTTGATTTCACTTTGGAATTAGAATGACATCCCGTGGACAAGTTCGTAGTCGCCGTTTTCCTACAGTATAGTTGTCAGCGCAATCATGATTTTGGACTTTTTGGTTAGCTGGTCACATGTACTTCATTTCAAACATTCATTCGCCCATGATCTTTAA
Source organism: Heliophila coronopifolia (assembly GCA_900406365.1). Taxonomy (NCBI): domain Eukaryota; kingdom Viridiplantae; phylum Streptophyta; class Magnoliopsida; order Brassicales; family Brassicaceae; genus Heliophila; species Heliophila coronopifolia. Next base: position 8,635 of record OVAW01001169.1, on the reverse strand, counting down.
AAAAATCCAACAGCTTTGACATCCATAGATTCAATGAATTTTATTTAGTTTAACCTTCGCACAATTTTTATTACATTAAAATTCACATGTAATGTTGAAGACAAATAGTCTAATGGTGGCAACATATGTGATTCTACATCGTGACCGGAGTTCAAACTATGTTCTCTCTAGTTGAAAAAAGTTTAATTAAATATTAATTATCATTTGAGCTCACATGTAATAAAAATCTAAATCTAATGACACATGACACATATTGATTTTTTTTTTGTAACTCTTAAAATTTTATTTTGGATTCGCCACCGTCTCTAACTATATGCAGTTAATAATTTTCTCTATTAATACTTAAATTCCAAAGATCTATAAAAACTAGACAGATGAGTGAACTATTCTTTCAGCCACTTTTTCACTTCTGTTCTATTTTGGACTTTTCTTCTTCGATGATGAGGATTATATGAACTACTTGGACAATATAATCAATTGAACTGATGATGATGATGCTTGTTATGTATGTTACTGTTAGCTGCTGGTTAGGCCATGCCCAATAACTAGCTGCTGGTATTCTAAACATCACTTCAGAATCTACTTATCTCCTATCTCTGAAGGTCTTGATGAGCAGTAACTTGGTTAAGATGAATTTAGTACGAACAGATAAATTTACCATTGATGTGAGAGAGGTTTCTCTTCTGAAGCTCAAGACTAATAATGTCGCGTACGCTGATGGTGAGACCGCAGCTGCATTTGTCAAGCTTATTTCTAATTGTCACGCCTCTGAAGAGTTAATTATTATTAATGACGAGATTTTTGGGGAATCTTTCTTGGTGTCCAACCCAAACCACAAGAGGTTAACTTTCTTTTGTAAGAACAATGATCATGAGAATCCGAATAGCATTTCATTCGACACTCCAAATCTTTTCTACTTAGAATACAATGATGTTGTTGGAGCCAAGTATCCAAAAATGAATTTTTTGATTCACTTGTTGAAGGAGTCTATGCCTTCGAACGACACATGATGAACTCGAGTCGAGTGATGATTTTTCTCCAAATTTTTTCATGGGAATAAGGAATGTCATGATTCTTTATCCAATACATTTCTTTCTGACTTTTTTTTTAGAATGAGGAACAAAAATTCTTTTAGGAAAACATTAGAAATTATAAGTAAAACATTAGAAACATAATTTAATGTAAACAAAATTGTTGACAAAAAAAAGTAAATGTAAAAAAACATAAGTAAAACATTAGTGAAATATAAGCAAAATATTAGTAAAATATAAGCAACAGACAATATATGTTTTATTAAAAGTATTTTAAAATATTTAAAATTTATTCAAAAAAATCCAATAAATATATATATTAAGAAATTGAAATTTTATGATAATGTGGAGTTGTATATATATAGTTGATGAGCCCTATTTTTAAGACTTTTTAGCTATGTAAATAGGTAATTTTCTTCTCCAAGTCTACATATATATAATAAAAACACACCAAGTCTAAAAATCGCTCAAATCCTAGAACGCCATTGGAGAAGCGGTATGGAAAACGCCATTGCAACCGTCGATTGTGGCACAGAGATCTTCGTAGTCAAGAAAATCTGCACAGTGAAGAGTGGGTCTTTCTTTGGCTCCTTGAAGCTCTCTAAAATGGTTGTTCTTAGGATCAGCTGGGTTCCTCACAGTTCCTCTAATGGTGTAGCCTCTCTCTAAGAGTAACTTAACGATCCATGAAACAATGTAGCCGCCGGCTCCGGTCAAGATACACGGATGCGTGATAAACAGAAAGAACTCGAAATCTAAGGTCAAAACCTAGATCTTTACAAATTTGACAGAGATAAGGCCAAATCAGCGAGAGCAAGAAGACTACTATCTTAATTTTAGGCTAAACAAGGAATAATATCACTCCAAGAACAACAATTTGTCTACTACTTTTCAACTTTGGAGACTCAATTAAACAAGATCAAAGAGGACCAGTTCAACAGCATAAAAAAAACGAAACATAGGATAAATCTACCTTTAGAAGTCGAATTTTTCAAGCAATTTAACAATAAAAACAAAACCACGATCTCACTCAAGAAATCTCAGAAGATCTCAATTTGGTTCAAAGTCTTGGTTGGCTCCTTGTGCTCTAAGGTAGGGCTTTACAAAAAAAAGAAGAAGATAAGAGCCAGAGATTTGAAATGCTAGAGAAAAAAAAAGATAGGAGACTGTTTTATTTGTTTCCAGAAATGCTAGAGAAATGCTGGTAGTTACCTCTTTAGTGTAATATCATTTTACTTTGTTTGAATTTTTAATAGCAAAGTTGGGGATCCCATGGCCAATAAATATTTGATTCAAACAAGTTTTCCTTTTATGGGTCAAAGATTTTTCCACAAGTTAACCATATTATCTTATCTCGATTTTTAATGTTCACATATAGATTTACATAAATATACACCATTAGACTTTTATATTTAACATTTAAAAAAGTTGGAGAAACAAAGAGATTTTGGTCATAAAACTTTTTTTTTTTTTGCTTTTATTCCCATGGTTTTTGTACGTTTATTGACAGCCATGAACCATGATCTATTAGTATTAATTTTTTTAATAATTTCTTGGTTTTATAATATTGTTTTCTCCGTTAATTTAAAATGCGTAGTTTTCAATTTTTCATATATATTTTTGTTATTACCTTATTTAACCGTCTAGTTTTCTATGGTCGGGCCTGTCATTGGACTCAACCTGTGATCTAGCTTGAAACTGATGTTTTATGTTTGTTTGTTTTTTTGTGGTCGGCAAACTTCATTCATTAATGAAGACAAAAGATGCAAAGTTTTTATTAGAGAGTATTGGGTTAGTCCGGTTATTTGATTTAAATTTCCGGTTTAGTGGTAGTTAGGTTTTCTTTATATAAAGAGTGTTAAGCACTCTTTCTTTTCTTCTTCTGTAATTTTCGATTCTTTGTATCTCTTGAGAACTTGTGATGAACACAAATCTCCCTTCGGTTAAATCTTGATTCCCTTTTTCCGCATATTCAAAAGTTTCAATATGGTATCAGAGCCTATGCGCTTTACGACCCTTCAATGATCTTTCTTCTTTCCCAAGTCTCTAAATCTTTCATTGTTATTCCAATGAAGAAGAAGTGTGCTCGGAAAACGCCTCGATCTTCTGTCAAGATCTATTAGTATGGGTACAAAGAAACACATATCTGGACTCTCTTCCGCCTGCTCCTCCGGCAGCCAGAGAGATTTCTGCCTGAAAACCCTGAACCCTCCAGAATGATAAAAGATGAAAAACAACTAAAGAGAATTTGGGAAAGAGATATATATATATATATATTTAGGAGATGATACTTTGATTGATGATTTTAAAATGAGAAATTACAAAGCTTTATATAGGCCATCTAGGAATTTCAAAAGACTAGTAATTTAATATATGGATAAGATTCAATTAATAAAATTAACTTCATCTTTACCCATAGTTCATGAACCTTATTAACTTCATGTTTATCCACTGTGAGTTTATTGCCAACACAGAATGCGGCTTTTCTTGATCCATAAATTGAAAATTAAGAATAATTTGTTGAATATGAAAAAAGGTTGTGGATAAAAAAAAAGTTCTGGAAAACCAAAACAAAAGTTTATTAGTAGTATATAATTTTTCTATTTTATCTTAAACTAGTTTAATAACCTCTTTTTTTAAAAAAAATAGTAAAGCCTATTAATTATTGTTTAAAAAAAATAATTTGTTAAAATTTAAATATATGTTTTATTGTAATACGTGACGTTTTTTTTTTGTCTATTAAGTNGTTTTTTTTTCTATTAAGCTGGCAAATAAATTTAAGAGATGTAATGTAAATAATTTAATATTAAGTTAAGCATTAAACAATTTTATTTCTTATATTATTTGACAACTGTCATCCAAATTATAAACAATTTTTCTAATTTATATTATTTGAGATCATGCTTTGATTTCGTGTTCGAAGAAATCTCTTCACTCCGAACTTTCTAGGAGAGTTTATAATTTGGATGACAGTTTTCAAATAATATAAGAAATAAAATTGTTTAATGCTTAACTTAATATTAAATTATTTACATTACATCTCTTAAATTTATTTGCCAGCTTAATAGAAAAAAAAACGTCAGGTATTACAATAAAATATATATTTAACTTTTAACAAAAAAAATTAAAAAACAATAATTAATAGGGTTTACTTTTTTTTTATATAAGAAGTTATTAAACTAGTTTAAGATAAATTAGAAAAATTATATACTACTAATAAACTTTTGTTTTGGTTTTCCAGAACTTTTTCTTTTTTTTTTTTTATCCACAACCTTTTTCATATTCAGCTTTTCTTGACCTCAAGGGTTTAAAATCAGGAAACTTCCTCAACAAGGGATAGTATTGTTCCCAAGTTTCCTCCATTTGACCAAAAGCCATTGTCGTAGCTTGTGGTCCTTGACGTTGAACCATCTTGTGCTCGAGAATGAGTTCTGGTTCAGCTGCTAAGACATCAGAAACTATAGATGGTAGTTGGTTTGAAGTTTCTGGTCAGAGACTTATAATGTCGATTACTTTATAGGGCCCATGATAATCTCAGAGACTTATAAGGAGAGAGCTTCTGATTACACCTTGTTATTGGTGATATGGTTGTAACTTGACACAAGCGTTTTAGTCTTCTGGCTCCATAAGCCCTAAAGAAATTTCTTACTGAACATTATCGTCTTCTTCGAAATCATATTGCTTGTTTTGATTAGCTGTGAAACAAATTGATTAATACTTTTTATATAACTAACGATTAAAATTAAATTTAAACATAGATTAAAACTAGTACAATTTACGGACACAGTATCTAATACCTATCAAGAATAGGTAATAAGATTCTTTGTTCTCTTGTCTTGTTTTTCATCATCTGTGAAACAAATCGGTTAATACTTTTTATAAAGCAAAAAAAAAAAAAAAACTAATTTTAAAATTAAAAGTATATTAAAAACTTATTTAATACCTTCGGAACTTACTTGGATCGTTTCGTCTTGTTCTTCGCTGTTAACATCGCTATCCATATTACTTTGAAGCAAATTGAATAGGAATTAATTGATCTCTTTGTTTTCTTCACTTAATTAATCTTTCTCATCTCTCGGTCCTTTATAATAAGTTTTTTTTTTTTTGCTCCTGTTGAATTTTGGTATAATATTAATAATTATTTTCACCACATTGAATTTTATTTATTTCTAGAAATACTAGACAATAAAATACATATTATGTTTATATATATATAATAATATAAACTTAGTTCCCTAATAATTAGTTCAGTCAAATCATTGAAACATTATTTATTTTTTGTTGTCTTACTTATAAAATATTTAATGTTAGCATTCATAATTTCTTACAAAACTGATCACTAAATTTTATTTTTGTCATCCATTAAATTTATTTATAAACAATAAAAAGTCATTATATGAATTAGGTTTTTATTCCTATTATATAAATTCTAAAAATTAATTTATTAGTAAGAGACCATGACAAAAATATTTGTGTAGGATACACAATTTTTTTTTAATTAATAAAGAACAACTATTATAACCCAACCCAATTAAATTCACTTTCCTAATAATCTACTATTCATTATAAAAGGTTTAATTTTTTTTTCTCTCAATTTTTAATAAATTACACCATTTTTGTTGATAATTTACTTAAATATTTAAAACTAAATTTAATATTGAGGGTAATTTTTTAATTTAACACTTTATGATCATCTACATAACTTCTTAGCAATTACTCCATACATTTTCATTTGAAACAAACAATACATTCATCAATTTAATATTTATTGTGTTCTTAATTCTTGCTATTTCATAAGAAAACACTTCTTTTCTATATATTTCCATAATATACATTATATGAAACTAGCAACAATAAAATGTAATTTGTTATAATGTGATATTTATATAACCAAAAAACCTTATATACAGTAGAGTTTTTGCAAAAGGGAAACAAAAAACAGAGAATAAAACATAGATATAAAAATGTTTGAAACCAGAGCTTGCGGAGTCTTCGGAATTTTTCTAAGCGTTACAACTCCATAGTCGAGAGGGTGCTCACGGCCTGTGCTCCATCCAATGTCTCATGATATTTTCCAGTCTAGGATTTGAGTGATAAGAAAGTGAATATTGTAGGCGAGACTACTCACAGTTCGATCGATATTATGGCTTAGCTTCTCAGCCGTTTGCCATGTGGAATTGTGTATACGATCATTTCGTTCCCACCAAATCCTGTCGATAGAGACTTGAAATGCCAATCGGATGAGGATGAAGATAAATTTAAAATCAATAACATATATTCAATGTAAATTACAAAATTAGCAAAATTCTTATTTTTTCGATGTCGATAAATTATGTTTTATAATTCCCGAAAATGAAAATAACAAAAACAGTATGTTCCACTTAATACAAGCACATTGTACATGCATCATCCAAACCGGTGTTAATCATACTTGTAATAGACAGCACAAAAAATATTTATAAGTTAATACAATGTTTCTGAAAAATTATTAGTTGATATTTGTACTTTTATGATTTATTCACATTAAGATTTAGTGTTACATTAATGATCTCTTAAAACTTAATAATGAATTTTAAACAACATTTTCTAGATAGTCACACACAGTGGTCTGATGAGAATTAGTACTATGGATTAGATCTCGACTTTGCAATCAAAGCATACCTGCATTAAACGAAATATACTTACAATATATATTTGTCTTTCCATTTTCATTACAAATATTTGTAATATATATATGGTTGTGTTTTTGTAATTAAATATTAAAACTAAATTGAAATTCATACCGTATTTCGTTCCAGCCATTCTACAATGCAATCCTTGTGGTAAATATGATCACAAGGCAAAATTGAAATTACGTCTCCCATCTCAAAGTCGAATTCACATAATGTACAACTATTATATCATCCAACACAAAATCAAACCAAATTTAAAAGCTTGGAATAACAATAAACTTATATATATTTAAATAATTGCTATACCAATAAATTATAATGCATAAGACCACAAAGAAATATCTTACAATTCATCATTTTCGACTACTTTAGTTTCGTATAGATCAGTTGGCAAATTGGAGATCTTCCGTGGTGATAATGCTGCATTGATAAAAAAAAAATTGTAATAGATGTAAACTAATAAAATTTATGGGTACATTATCTAGTACCTTCTATGGATTGATCATACACATCTTGGATCTCTTCATCACCTGTGAAACATATTGATGAATACTTTTTGAATAACAAAAATTAAAAATAAACTTCAAAATTATAAAAACATATAAAAACCAATACAATTTACGGACATATTATCTAATACCTTCCATGAATTGCTGAGAAGTTTCTTCGGTCTCTTCATATAGTTGCTCATCATCTGTGAAACAAATTTTTCATTACTTTTTATAAAACAAAAAAAATTGAAAATAAATTTAAAAATTAAAAAAAAATATATATATATAAAAAAACTAATAATTTATGGGCATATTGTCTAATACCTTCGCCAGTTTCTTGGATCGTTTCTTCTTGTTCAATACATATACTCGATGACTCTTCATCGGTTTCCATACTATCTTGAAATAAATTAAATTGGAATTGATCTCTATGTTTTCTCTTAAAGTCAAAATAGAGAGTTTTATTCAATCTATCTCATTTCTCAATCCTTTATATCAATTCATTTTTTCTTTTTTCTTTTTCTTTTTTACCTTGTTGAATTTTAGTCAAATATTAATACCCCTTTTCACATGAACTTTATTTATTTCTAGAAATACTACACAATTTAATTAATGTGATTTTTTTTTAATATATTTTATTTGCACAAATTACAAGTTAATTCAAATTATAATTTAATGGGTATTTATATTCATTCAAACATTTTCTTAAATTCTTCATTAAACTATATGGATATGTGTGTTTTATTTCTATTTGTTGAATTATATTCATTAAAACATTTATTAATATAAAAAAGTATATATTAATACCCATTTCCACTTTTATTTAATATCATTTTTTTGGCACAGTCAAGTTAAGTTATCTATATACCCAATTAGAATCAGTTGAAACTTCCTCTACAGAGAGTTTTGTTTTTTAAATAAGCCTTTGTTTTATAAATATTTACTTCAAATGCCAATATAAAATTAAAAACATATAAGGATACTTATTAATTTATTATTGTATAGTACTTCATAACATTAATCTTTTTATAAAAAAAAGTAAAAATTGTATAACTATGAAGGGATTAAATAATTATTATATTTAATTAAAAATATAAAACGAAAATTAATAAAATATAATTTTTATAACTTTCATTTATTTTAGTTTAAGCAATTATAAGTAATTGGTATAAATTTTTACTTGATTAGTTTTCGTATTAGTTCTAGTTAATATTTTATATACATGTTTCTTGATAGTATAATTTTAAAATATAATAAATAATAATAAAAAATTATCTAATTTTCGAAATATTAAAAATATATATAACACCGTATTTTAAATTTATATAGAAATCATAACAATAAATCTATCTAATAACAAATGACTATTTATATAAATATTCAATCTAAAATAGCTATGGAAAAACAAAGAATTATGTTTTCTACAATCAGTGCAAATAAC
>OVAW01001168.1:0-10326 GCA_900406365.1 Heliophila coronopifolia | reverse complement strand
GCTACCAAAGTTGACTCCCTTAAAGAAGCGACCTCTTGAAGGTGTGTTCTTCTTTGAGTTTATTTTGAAAATTCTCTATTGATTATGTTCTTCTAGAAACAGGTAGCTTCAAGTTGTACATTTTTGTTGCCTTGCAGTTGATCAGGTAGAAGAGCCAGCAAGCAAAGTTCTCAAGTTCACGCCGTTCACTGGATCAGGAAAACGTTTGGATGGAAAATCGCAAACAAAATCAGAAGATACAAAAGAACAAGAAAAGCCAGCCGAAAATGGGAAAGATAATGAGAAGTTGTCAAGCACCACACCACGGCAAAAATCAGGAAAGCTTGTCTTTGGTTCAAACAGCAAATCAGATGCAAAAGAAACTGTGAAGGCATGTCTCTTTCTCTGGATTTTCTGTTCCATTACAAGATTACTAACTCTGTTGTATGACAAATTGTATAGGTTGATCCAAAGAGCATCGAGCAAGAGACTTCAACAAAATCTGAAGAAGCCAAGTTTCAAGTGTTCACAGGGAAGAAATACTCACTCAAGGGTTAATCAATCTTCTGCTGAATAAACTTTAGTTGTTTAAGAATTCATTCATATATTCTTTCACCAATATCTGTTAACAGCTTTGTTGGAACATAAGTTTAAAACGTGTCTGAAAGCTTCGGTCATCCTTTTATGTCTTATATATGTTCCTGTGTCGTACATTTTTAGACTGAAAATATTGAAACTGTTAACAAATCTTGAATCTTTCAAAGNATTGAAACTGTTAACAAATCTTGAATCTTTCAAAGTTGAGTTTAGGAAACAAAAATATTCATCATTAAAAGAACAAAGAGAGTTTTATTTTTGTAAATGTTTTTGGCAATTCTTAAATAAATTTACAATTTGTAAACAGTGGAAGTCTGTTTCTTAAGTCGGAACCACCTGAGGTTCAAGGGGCGGAGGAGCTCCTTCATCCACCACAGGCTTAACCGTGGTGGAGGTTGAGTCCTTTTCAATCTCTTCAAACCCAGACTTGAACCTGTCGTAATTAGTCACTTCTGCAGATTTAAACGGACGTTCACCTAAAACTTTCAAAAGGTCATCTTGATGTAGAACTTCTTTCTCCAGTAAAAGCTCGGCGATCTGAGCCACTTGCTCTTTGTGTTCCTCGATCAGCTCCACGGTCTTTTCATAAGCTTTGCTCACCCATTCCCTAACTTCCTCGTCTATGATTGCACCTGTTTTGTTGCTGTAGGGTTTAGAGAAGTCGTAGCCGTCGTCTCTTGGTGGAAACGAGAGTAGCCCAACCTTGTCACTGAAACCGTATACAGCTACTTGAGCGTATGTCATCTTTGTCACTTTCTCTAGATCGTTCTGCGCACCGGTTGAGATTTTTCCTATCAATACCTGTGTTGAAAAAAGGATAGGAAACTTATAACATCTCTTGAACCACAACAAGATAAACAAGAATTCAGGACACGAGCAGAGATTTACCTGCTCGGCTGCACGGCCGCCAAGGGTCATGCAAGTCATATCAAAGAGTTGTTCTTTGGTCATTAGAAGGTTCTCGTTTGGAACATACTGTGCAAACCCGAGCGCGGCTGTTCCACGTGGTACAATAGTCACTTTCAGAAGTGGCTCTGCGTGTTCCAGGAACCATCCGGCAACAGCGTGGCCAGATTCATGATATGCAACTGTACGCCGCTCCAGCTTGCTTATCACCTGTGTTCAGAATAAAATACATTTTAGTTTTCCATCTCTCAATCTTCTTGGAAAAAGTAGAGTAGATTGCATATTACCCGATTTTTCTTCTCAAGACCACCAATAACACGATCAATCGCAGATTCAAAGTGTGCCATTGTAACAGTTTGTACTTCGTGCCTAGCAGCAATAAGAGCCGCTTCGTTACAGACATTGGCAATATCAGCTCCAGCAAACCCGGGAGTAAGAGCCGCAAGCCTCTGAGAGTAATATGACGGCTCATGATCAAGTTTGATCTTCTTCAAGTATATCTGGAAAATCTGATCACGGCCTTTGATATCAGGTTTATCAATGGTGATCTGGCGATCAAACCGGCCAGGCCTTAATAAAGCTTTATCCAAAATATCCGGTCTGTTGGTACCAGCAAGAACCACAACACCAGCGGTTGTACCAAAACCGTCCATTTCAACTAGCAACTGATTCAGAGTACTTTCACGCTCATCGTTACCGCCTAACCCTCCACGTCCTCTTGCCCTACCAATCGCATCGATCTCATCTATAAATATAATGCTCGGTGCAGATTGTCTAGCCTCTTGGAACAAATGTCTTACCCTTGACGGCCCAACACCAACAAACATCTCCATGAAATCTGAACCAGATATAGACAGAAACGGCACACCGGATTCCCCTGCAGTAGCTTTAGCTAAAAGGGTCTTTCCAGTTCCAGGCGGACCGACTAAGAGTGCCCCTTTTGGGATTTTAGCACCCAAATCTTCATACTTCTTCGGGTTCTTAAGGAAGTGTACAAATTCCATAATTTCTTGTTTAGCCTCCTCACAACCAGCAACATCCTTAAAATAAATCTGGCAAAGACACAAAACAAAACTAAGTTTCTAAGTTCCTAAATTTCAATAAGATCATAAGAAGGGGAAATCTAACCTTATTTTTGGAATTTTTATCCGCTCGGGTTATTGTGGCTTTGCCTATATTGAAAATTCCACGACCGTTCTTCCCGCCAGTTCCTCCTACACCTAATCCACCTTGCATCCGTCTTGCTCCATATATAAGAGAACCCAAGAGCAATAAAGTCGGTGCAAACCTCATGATCTCTTGATACCATACCATTTCAGATACATAGGTGACAGGAACAAATTCGTGCGGATCAATACCTAAGGCTTCTTGAGCTTCTTCGAGTTTCTCCTCAAAAGAATCGACACTACCAATATTGAAGTAGTACTTATACTGACCACCACTTCTTTGAGCAGGAACTCCGTTACCAATGCCATGAACAACGTCTTCAGTTTGTTGGTTTCTCGGTAAGCTCCTCACATAGACTTTGGCTAATGATTTGTTTGAAACATCTATGTGGTCAACTAGACCAGGCTCGAGAAGCTTGTTTTTGAACTCCTGGAAACTAATCTGAAACAAACAGGTAGCACGGGATATTAATGGAAAACATACAAGCAAGGCCAAATCCACAGTTCCAACATGCTCACCTGTTGCTGTTCTCCAGAGCCAAATGAGAAGGAAGAAAGGAACACAGCAAGAGCCAGCAGAGGAACCAGTAAATTTTGGAAACGATTCATGAACATATCTCCTAAGTTCTCATTTTCATTCTTTTCTGAACCCTCTGTATTGCAAACACATATTTAATTAATAGGATCATTCAGAAGCAGTAACAGGTCTCAAAGTGATATCGAAATGACTAGTGAGTCAAAACACATTGACCATAGGTTCTACAAAAGCTAGGTAATTATCATCTAGTGAAAATCCAGACTACAATAAAAGGAGAAAACATGTCGTAAAGATGAATCCAAATTCCATCTAGTCTGAAAGCAATTAATAGATCTCTGAATTCCGAATACATGAGGAAATGGCTTTCTCTAAGTGGAGCAACAAGACACGTCTTAGGTCATTTCCAATGCAACACTATTGTTGTCCTGTTGATCAACCATCTTATTGAGTAAACAGTAGAAAAACTCAACAATCCCAAAAACAAAATTCAGTGGTCTGTTTACAAAACAATCGATAAATCTCAGAATTCCTAATACACGTCTCAGATCAATTCAAACGCAACATACATACTACTAACACTCTTGGTTACCATATTAAGTAAACAGTTGACAAATTCAACAATTCCACAAACGAAATTCATTGGACTATTCACATTTTTCTGCAAACGCTGTTGTATATTGTATTTCACATTTCTAATGAGAGTTAATAGTTGAAGATAAAAAGCTCAAAGCTTTTCATAACCTCCCATCCTATTCCTATCTCACAAATGAGATTTTATCTTTATTTATACTAAAGCGTAAAACACTAAATCCTAATAATTTCCTAAATGAGGAAATAGAAAGAACCCGTTTCAGCATACTACAGAATCTGTTCACCTTTAGACTGAGATTTCTGGTCACCCTTGGGTGCTTGCTTAGTATCTTTGGGGAAGTAGTTCTCATAATCTACAAAATCGAAAATGCAGACAACATAAAAACACTTATAAAGAACACACTTCTCAGCTAATTTGATTCAGTAAGAACCCTTGTCATAAATTATGGGGTTTAGTAACATACTCTTCTTCTTCGGAGCTTCGTCAGAGAAAAATCGACGAATTCTTGCATTAGAGAAAACACCAGTCAAATCATTATTGACAAGACCCTTTCGAGCACCTAACGAAGTAAAGTGCCGCCTCAAAAATCCTAATCCACCGTCCACTTGATTAACGGACGCCGCCTCAAGAGCAGGCGGAGCAATCAGCCTTCCTTCGTTCAGGATTGCTGATCTCACACCACCACCGTATATCAATCCCTAATTGCATCAAAATCAGGAATAGGAATTAAAGCACGAATTCATGAACAGGGCAAATCTGAGAAAAAATCAAAACGAACCCTTGAGCGAGAGGATTTAGAAACGGAGCGACCAAGCTTTGAGAATATCATTATCATAGAAATCACGACGACCAAAAGCAAGTTCGCATAGGAATTAAATATATGAAACGAACTATAAGAGGGAAAAAAATCAAAGCTTTTTTTTTTCTACGGTAAGCGAATCAAATAGAAGGAACGAAAATCAAAGAAGATAAGAAAAGGAATTAGGGTTTGTGATGAGGAAAAAATAAAAAAATAAAAGAGCCCACAGGCCAGAATCTTAAAGTTTGGGTTTTTAAAATATGCAAAGAGGTTTATGAACAGCTTGGCAAGAAAAAAAAATAGAATATATATACGCTTTATGTACTTGACGTTCTTGTCTGAATCGGTTTTGGTCTCCAGAATCCACCTACGTTTGCTACCGGTTGAACCAAACCGGTTATGGCTTTTTTGTGTTTCGATTTATTTGGAGTACGAGCCCAGTTATGGCTTAGTTTTTCCACATATTGGGCCTCCAAATATATATGGGCTAGCTTTTGTCAATCGAATAATAACAAATATAAAAACGGGTCTAAATAATGTAAACTGGGTGTCGTTAACATGAACAATTGTAAAAGTCGATCACACTAAATATATATTTTTTCAGATTATTTTTGTTTAGTGAGAAAATTGACGTGTTATTTTCTCTAAATTGCATAAGTTTAGCGTGGAAGAGAAGTGAGCGGTTATCATTTCTCTATTTTTAATATTCAAAACCGGTTTAAAAAAAAAAGAATAGAGCGAAATAAAATATTTGTTATGGTTTCAATTTTTGTAAGAATATTTAATTTTATATATAAATCTCATTTTATTTTAAATTTTTTTTCTTCAAGACATGTCTGTCTACACCGTGACCAGTTCGAAATTAGATTCTCAAACTGAAGATACACTAATTAGAATTAAATTAGCCATTAAAAGTGATAGTAGAAAAAAAAACCAATATATTTAGTCAAGAGTGAAACGACTTTTTAGCAGTAGATAATAAATATAATTATTATGTGTTTGTTTGTTCTTCTAAAATATATTTTATTGAGGAGGATATTCAATTGTCGTTAGGTATGACAATAAATAATTTTTTTTTTTTGTCTTCTATAAATAAAAACTTAAGAGAACATATACATAACTTGTCTCTGTCAGATAGTATGATAGAGCACCAACCATAATCAAAAAAATTGTTTGACCAAAGATTAGTTTGCTCGTAGTTCAGAGTCTAAACTACGTTATTATATGTCAAGCAAATGTATGAATTGTACTCCACCTTAGGATCAAATAAGAACTCAATAACGAAGTCATTATATCTAGTGTATTTCTTCGGCTTGAAAGTTATTGAATTCAACTTCATTTTTGGTTCAAGTTCAAGATGCGGTCTACAAACTTCGTGGTCTAGAATCAAAGTCTAAGACATTAAATTAGTCAATAATCTAAGTTTATTAAGTTGGTCAAGTCTAGTAAATTGTATAAGATATTTTGTAGTTTCAAAGTCTATAAATAAGTGTATTTTTTCTTTTTGTAATTAAAAAGAAATAGTTAAAAAAAATTCATAATCAAAATGTCATTCATAAGTTTTTCTAAAATTGTGTCATAAATTTTCTTAAGCAATCTTCAATATTTTTTACCATATATAGAGGATTTATTTAGAGTCTCGGATATTACGTTTTTGGACTAATGATAAGCAATATTGGGAGAAATTTCTCTCCATAAATATGTATATTTATTGACAAATTTGGGTGATTTAGATATTATTAGTGTACAATTGATTGAAATTATAGGTAAAACTTAAAAAAGTTTAGGCTACTTCACGTATTTAATCCAAAAGTATATCGTGTTAATTACACCATTACGCCTCCCATGTTTCTCTGTATGCACGTTTAGTCATCTCACATCAAATCATAACCTTTTAAAACTTAAAATTTAAAAGTAGAAACAAAAGATTGAGAGAGACACTTTCAAGAACAAATCATGTGAAAACTGAGTGGTAGGGCTTAAAGAGATAGAGGGGAACCAAAAGGGATAAGAAAGGGTTGGATCATGTTAAAACCTTTGTCCACTGAACTGTTGGAATGACATAAAGGCTCTTTAATTAGTCTGGTCCAACTCAATAGTATCTTATACTCTGAAACAAATCTCTGACCTAGATAGCGAAAAATCATGGACATTGAATTAGATTCATTTCCATCTTTTCCCATTCTATGGAAGATGAGTGTTCCACGTTAGTTTTGCGTTAGGTGGTGTCTTCTCATAAATGTACTCGAGTCACCCGACTGTCGACACGTTACTCGTTTTATATTATTACTTGACTAAAGTTCTTATCTGTGTTTTGTCTCCTTTCCATGTCGCAAGGCTTTATGTACTTCCGCACTTATTCGACATTGACATAATGAGAAGTGTTATTTATTTTAATTTTTTTGTCGGCAATGAGAAGTGTTATCTAAACTAAAGTTACTTATGTTTATTATATAGTTATTAGTTTGTATTAATACTATAATTATATGCAAACATGCATAACTACTATATATTTGAAACTGAAGGCAGTTTCAAACAGTTCCACGCTTGTTTGACATTGACATAATGAGAAGTGTTATTTATTTTAAATTTTTTGTCGGTAATGAGAAGTGTTGTAATCTAAAATTACTTCTTTTTGGTCAACTAATCTAAAGTTACTTATATATGTTATATATATATAGTTAATAGTTTGTATTAATACTATAATTATATCCAAATATGCATAACTACTATATATTTAAAAGCAGTTTCGAACAGTAGGATGTCCATATTAAAAAATTTTATTAAATGATTTTTTACTATGATAAAATATTAGTTTTTTCACCTTAATTTTTTTTTTCATATTGTATGTAACTTGATCCAGCATTTACTCTAGTAAAAGACAATGTTGTTTAAACGTAATTATTATAATTAATTATATTGTATACCTCTTAAAAAACTACTTTTAAACATATGTGTTATTACATGTGTTAAACAAATTTTTAAACTTTTCTACCAAAAAACATGTGTTATATTACATGATATGTTATTGGTTAAAAATAAACTTTTAAAAATAGTTATATAAACATAAAATATCCATATTTATTAGGAAAAATGTCAAAATAAATGCCGTACTTTTTGAAAAGTGCAAAAAAAATTCTATACATGTTAAGATTCAAAAATAATCATGTAATTTATGTTGATCGTGCAGTTTAAGATATGCATATGTCAACATTAACATTTATTTAACGGTGTTAAATTAAAAAAATAAACCAATCATACCTTAAACTGCACATTCAACATAAAGTACATGATTATTTTGCATATTCAACATAAAGTACATAATTATTTTTGAATCTTAACATTTACATAATTTTTTTTGCACTTTTTAAAAAGTACAACATTTATTTTGACATTTTCCCATATTTATTATATAATTATTGACATCTTATACCCATTAAAAATCTATTTCTAAAACAAATTTTTAAACATGTATTATATTACATAATATACTATAGATTTTTTTTTAAGAATAGTTAGTATAAACATAAAATATCCAGATTTATGATCAAATAAATATATTATTAAAATTATTTACAAATAAATTTATCTCATATATTATAAATTAAATTATCAACTCATATATTAACCATCCTTAAGATTAATATTTAACTAATATTTCTTTTAAATATTATTTTTTAAATTATTTGATTTACTAAAAAAAATTATTATTAAAAATTAATAAATTGTTATGAGATAGATAAGAAACATTTAACATACTATTTAAAATGCATTACTCATATTAATCTAATATTATATCTAATTAATTACAAAATATATATATATAATACAAATTATCAACTCGTATATTAAAAAAATCGATGGAAACAAAAATTCTTTAACTAATATATCCAAGAAAATAATTTTTAGCTTATTTGATATATTACAAAATGAATATTTCTGCAGAATAAATTTTGTGGAAACGAATGAAAATGAAAAAAAAAAATTAAACGTGAAGTTGATTTATGACTTCAATATTTTTTTTTTTTAAATGTATAGTGGTGTGTTTCCTTAATATACATTTATATTTAGTGGCAGACGCATATATATAATCACAGGTCAATAGCTGGAGCACATATTCCACCCAATTTTGTTTTTTTAGGTTTATATGTTATTTATAATGAAATTATTTATATGTGTCTTATACTCGATTGGAAAAATAAATAATATTTTGTTGTACTTTATAAAAAAAAATTTTTGGATCCGTTCATATTTATATTTCATAAGAAGGTCCAGTAGATACTCTCTATGTTTTTTTATTTTATGTTTTATAAAATTAATGTGTTTTTAATATAAGATGTTTTCAATTTCTATTCATAATTAATTTAATTTGTTTTTTTTGTCCATTTAAATTATAATAGACCGGTTTATTAACCTAGACTTAATTAAAAAATAATCTATCTTTCAATTTATCTAACAATAGTTTTAAATTTCTTATTACCCTTATTTATTTTATAATTGTAATTAAATTTATAGTGTTATTAAATATATTTAGATACCAAAGATTAAATTGATAACTGTAATATTTGTTCATAAATATAACTATATGTAAAAATTTAAAACATCAAATAAAAAACGGAATAAATACTTAGTTATAAAATGTATGTCAAATAAAAATTTTAATTAATTCAATAATTACACATCATTATTATGCTTACGTAAAAAAAAACCTTATCATCATTTTGTTAGATTAATAATTATTTTTTATTTTTATCTGTATTAATAATATTTAAACTAAAAAGAAAGTAGGCCGACAAAAAAAAAAAACTAAAAAGAAAGTAATAGTATATTAGTACGCGACTTTGGAGAGACCATACGTCAGTACGTCACCATAGTCATTATCTAATTATAAAACTCAAGCCCATATTAATCTTTTTATATGTTTTTAGTCGTCCTCCACGTGATTACTAAGATAAAATCACACGACCTAAAAAATATTGATGTTGAAACATTTCAATCTGATGAATATCTGCCGGTCTCTTCTTCAAACGATTAAAAGGAAGCTGAGATTTTTTAATAAGTACCTGACTTTTTTCGGGTAAAATGATGTTTAAAGCGAAAATTATAAAATTGATCTTTTATTTTTTAACTATTGTAAAATATATTCTATATTTTTAAATTGACATGATGATACCCCAAAATTTTGTCTTTAAGCTGATGTTTAAAACGGGTGCTTTCTTTTTTCAGTCCAGAGCCGGGTCAATAGATACATGAGTACATGAGTGATATGACAATAAACTCTTTTATCTATACTATCTAATTGTAAATATGTATCGCTTACTATATTATCACAATGTAAATATGTGTTAAATTTTTTATGTTAGACATAAAAAAAATATGAATTAGTATTTTATAATAAAAAGTAAATTATATATTTTTCTGTTTAGTTAAAACATGGGTCGACAATTTTTCCCCCCTAAACTTTGCTCCGTATACGTAGTTCCCCCTGAACTTTAGAGCTCCTTATATTTCCCCCTAAACTTATCAATCTCTTTATTTCTCCTCCCAAACTTGCATTAATCTCATATCTCCATCTAAAAACGCAAATATTTTTTTGTATAAGGATTTTTGTCGACTCTAATTGCGATATAATACCCTAAGGCCCAATTTTTTCCCCGACAAAACTTATTTTTAAAAAAATCGGTGTTTTCGAACCCTTACTCGTCTAGTTTGAAGCATTTTATGTCGAGTTCGAAGCCTAATTGACAAG
>OVAW01001167.1:0-10332 GCA_900406365.1 Heliophila coronopifolia | reverse complement strand
TGCATAAAGTCTGGGTACTAATATGCCATTCTCCCGTGTTTTAATATATAGTAGATATGATTGACCCGACCTTTATCTTAAATCATGTCTTTCATACATATATTTTTTTTTCAAAAATTATATTGTTGCTTCGGAGACCCGGCTTAACTCCATGGGCAAGCGGCAACCGCCCTGGGCCACAGGTGAAAGGACCATATTTCTATTTTTTTTAATAAAAAATTATTAAAATAAAATAAACAATTAATTTAATTAGATTAAATTATGTTTTAATTATTTAAAAAACCAATAAAAATAACATTGTAAAGATTAATTAGAATAGAGGGGTCGGGAAAAAAAATTATAGTCGAAAGATTTTTATATAAATGCAAGGATATACCCAAAAAATTACAAACGATTTTACAAATTTTTGTAGAGGTTCTAACACAAAAATTTAAGAAGACCCCTACCATATAATATATATTTTTTAAGAAAGATCTCCAAAACCGGTCATGAAATTTTTTAAAATTTGTTGGACCGACATAAAACTCAACTTTTTTTTATTTTAAATGAGCCTAAATATAATAAAAATATTTCTATAAAATTTGGGACGGAGAAAATATTTCTTCTGGCTCTACTCAAAACAGACTTGAACTTCTAACATATATATATTTATATATTAGGATCATTTACCAAGGTTCTTTATTCTAGTGGTTTGAGGCCACTAGCATGACTTTGGTATCGGGAGTTCGATTCCCCGCCTCTACGATGAGGTTTCCCTTTAGTGGAATTTAAGATAATGGGCCGGTCATATTGTGGCCAAAATGTTGAAAAAAAAAAATATATTAGGATCATTTCAAAAATTTGGCCAAAAATCCATATTAAACGGGTTGAAAAAAAGCTTAACTGAATGTACATTTCGGTTTGGGTTCGGCTGGTTTAATTCGGTTCGGTTTTTTTTTTTTTTTTTTTTNTTTTTTTTTTACAATTAACCCTAGTGGCTAATTAAACCCTAATTAGTTTCCCCTCAACTGGAGACACCCGGGTTCGAACCCCGGTCACGGTGTAGAAGCAACAAAGATGACAACCATTTGTGCCACTTGATTCGGTTCGGTTAAAATGTACATTATCATCGTGATTACACATTTATTTTTTGAGTAAATGTTATAAGTTTTAAAAATCATAAAATCAAAATTTACAAATCCTTCCTTCACACACCTCTTTACCACTCACAACCTCCCCCGTCCCCTTGAGATGAGCGCAACTGCCTCCGTCAGTCTCCGCCATCTCTGCGCCTTCCCTTCTATTGTCCCTTCTTTTCTCCTCTCATCCTTTTCCTCCATCACCTTACCTCTTCACACTCCCCGTCTCTCCGTCTTCCTCCGCCGCAACTTCCGCCGTCGCCAGCTCTTCCTAAACCGTCCCCACGCTGCAAGCTTCAGTTCCTCTCCAGGTAACAATTCAAATGAACTTTCATCTCCAGTATTAGGCGAGTTTTGTATGTTTGGAATTACAGTATCGTTGTAACTTTGCTTAGCTGAGTAATCTCTAGGTTATACGTCTGATTCGAACTACGACGTTATTGTGGTTGGAGCGGGACACGCTGGATGTGAAGCAGCCTTAGCCTCTGCTCGGTTAGGGGCTAGTACTCTTCTTCTCACATTAAACCTCGATCGAATTGCTTGGCAGGTTTACAAATTTTTGTTCATAATGGGTTCTTTGAATTGTGGGAGGCGAGATCTATGAGGAATTACTTATTTGTATCTTGCAGCCTTGCAATCCAGCAGTCGGTGGACCAGCAAAATCACAATTAGTACATGAAGTTGATGCACTAGGAGGTGATATTGGCAAGGTTGCTGACAGGTATTTGTATTCTATTTCTTATCTTAGGTTCCCAATGTTCCACTTTGTTTCTTGTATTATGTTTGGTGGTGATACTCATGGCTTATACATTGATTATGGGCCTAAATCTTTTGAATATATATATAAATACATATGTCTTTTACTGCATTCCTAGCTGAGGCCTGGGGTTAAGACTCAGTGGAATGTTTTCATCAAGAGAATTTGTTATATAACTGTGATAGCATGAGGAATCAGAGTTTTGAGAAGGAGATCAAATTAAATGTTTATATACTTGCCTCAGTGCAATCTCTTTGATAAATCTTCACTTAACTTCTCTAGAGCAGCGGTTGAGTCTTGCTTTCCATATTTTGTTAAGCATCTCAAATTTATTTAATTATGTATCTGCTCTCAAGTTCTGTATTGTTATATGTAATTTTACTTTCTTAACCAATAAGTATGATTACTGATACCGTTTCTTCTTTGTCACTGTCACTGAACAACTCATGATATGGGTTCAAATTCTTAACGCTGGAGTTATCTTCTTAACTATGCAGGTGTTATTTACAGAAGCGTATCCTCAATGTCTCCAGGGGCCCTGCTGTCAGATCATTACGTGCACAGACCGACAAAAGGGAATATGCCATGGAGATGAAAAAGATAGTGGAAAGGTTAGCTGAATATAACTTACAGATACTTTTAGGGTGACAAATTTGGCTTTTGTGCAATGTTTTGCATATAACTCAAGGAGATTTATGCTGAATATTTAAATTTACTCATTACAAGTTATGGCAAGAATACAATCTTGAATTACAAAGTGTAAAAGTTTCGTATTATCAGTTGTTCATGGTTTAATCTATTCTGGCTAATAACTGCAACTGTTCCTTGTATGCCAGCACTGAAAATCTTTGCATTAGAGAGGCAATGGTAACAGATATTCTAGTTGGGAAGAATGACAACGTGGAAGGTGTAGCTACATTTTTTGGGATGAACTTTTATGCACCTTCTGTTATTCTCACCACTGGAACCTTTATGAGTGGGAAGATTTGGGTCGGTAGAAAATCTATGCCAGCTGGAAGAGCTGGTGAGTCAGCTTCACAAGGATTGACAGAGAATTTGCAGCAACTTGGATTTGAGACAGATCGCTTAAAGACTGGTACTCCAGCGCGTGTGGATCGCCGGACTATAGATTTTTCCAGATTGGAGGCTCAACATGGAGATGAAGAGGTTTCACTAAACTATAAAAGTAGTCTATTCATGATCAATATGCATGGTTACATGAATTAAAGCGATTAAGTTAGTGAGTAGCCAGTTGGGCAGGACGCAAAATTTTTTTACACTGTCTTATTGAGATTACTGAGAAAACTCATTGGCACTTTATAAATATTTTTTATTTGTATTTGAAGATGTTGAACATTAGTTTCTTTTCCCAGGTCAGCTGGTTTAGTTTCGACCCAGATTTTCATATTGAGAGAGAGCAAATGAGCTGCTACCTAACACGCACGACAAAGTTTACACACCAATTGATAAAGGATAATTTGCATGAGACCCCAACTTATGGTGGATGGGTTGAAGCAAAAGGTCCTAGGTACTGCCCTTCCATAGAAGACAAGGTAAGTTATTTTCTGTGCATTATCTCTTTTGCTTTGTTTTATATCATTCTTGGACCAAGGGAAAGTTTCATCAACATTTCATTTTATTTAGCTGATTGTTCTTGAAATACTTGTTAATGTTTGTGCCACATCGATGAATCTAATTGTGAGCAGGAACTTGGAAACCAAATTTGATAATAAAAGTAATTCTGGCTGGTTCCTGCTCCAATATCCAAACAGATTCTGATATATCTTTATAAGGAGACATAATATTCAGCAGCTACATAATAGTTACAAAAATAGTTAGAGCCTTAGAGTGAAGCATGAGTTTATATAGGGGATGTAACAGATCAATAGGGCTGTTGAGCGTTTGGGTGGCATTGGAGAGTTTAGGTTCCCTAGAACAAACCTGTTGGACCCTGAATTTTTTTCTTAGTTCAGAAAGTGGTTCTATTTTTCAAGGAGTAATGAACCAGTAATCATTTTTAAATTGCTCTGTTCTTATCACGGTAGAAATTTTATATGCTATTTTCCTGCAAACTACTCTACATTATCATCATCTTTCATTTGCGAGTCTTGAAGGTCCCTTCTATTCTTGTGTTGTCCGTGATTCTTCTAATTCCTTTAAGCGATCTTGCATTCACTGTTTTTACGGTTGGTACAAAGAATATGTTAAACCATATTTCTCTTATATTGCTGTTGATGAACTCTATATCTTATTTGGTTTCAGATTGTTAGGTTTCAAGACAAGGAGTCCCATCAAATATTCCTTGAACCAGAGGGCCGAGATGTTCCTGAGATCTATGTGCAGGTTGATTAAAGTCTTAGATATGACTTCTCTAACTCTTTTAGTCTCTGGTAGGGAAAAAAAAGTGAAGCCTAAGGATAATAAAAGGAATCTAACTTGTTGTTCACTATGTAAATATCTAAAAATAGTTTAATGTGGTAGTTAGAGCAAGCCTGAAGTTCGTTACTGCTCAGAAGTTGTCTGTAGTTTAATTTGAAAATCTGCAAGTTAATTGTCCACAACGAGAGCAAATATCTTAGCTTGGTCGCTAAGTATTCTGTATCTACATTATGCATTGATAGTTAAGCCAGTCTAGGGGTTGTATAAATCATTATATCTTTTTATAAATTGGTTGTTAGAATGTGATGTCTTTGGTCACTGTCATTCTAATCAATTGATATTTCACAGGGATTTTCAACCGGCCTGCCAGAGAATCTCCAGCTGCCACTTCTAAGAAGCTTGCCAGGACTCGAAAATTGCTCCATGCTTAGGCCTGCCTATGCTGTTGAGTATGATTATTTGCCAGCTCATCAGTGTTCCAGGTCCCTTATGACCAAGAAAATTGAAGGTCTTTTCTTCTCTGGTCAGATCAACGGTACAACTGGGTATGAAGAGGCTGCTGCACAGGTGACTGATCTGTAGAAAACCTTAATTCCTTAAGGATAGACCATGATTCATGATAATAGGTTAACTCATTTAACGAAGATATGAAAAAAATATTGTCACCACTATGAAAACTACTTTTTAGTCTTTATAAGTATGAATCTTGGAACCAATCTCTGTTACTCATTTCAAATATAGGGTATTATATCTGGAATCAATGCTGCCAGACATTCGGATGGTAAGAAACACATTGTCCTTGAGAGGGAAAGCAGCTATATAGGTACGTTGATTGACGACTTAGTCACAAAGGACCTCAGAGAGCCATACCGCATGCTAACAAGGCAAGTTCTATCTAATGTCTGGTTCATTATTGTTATTCTCCTCCATTTTTTTTATATTTCTGAGATCAATCATCCACTTTACCACTTTACTCTTGGAATTCTTGGTAGGCTAGAGATATGAATCATGAATTGTTATTTTTATGAAGATTTTCTTAGAACTAGACATCTGTATTAAGAAAATAAGTTTTCTTACTCACGCCATGTTCTTTTAAAAACCTAGGTACGTGTTCTCTCTTAAGCTAGTTACCTAACTCTCTCTTGCCTTTCTTGAACGGATTAGGATAAGAATCTTACCTTAAAACTGATTCTTTGTAACTGTAATTGTTGATTATCCAATTACAATCTTGGAATGCAGCTACCCCCCCCCCCCTCTTCCCAATCTAACCATACGTTTGATTCTACAACTTAGCATGCATATTGATACAACCTAGACTCCTAATTATAAAGACTCTCTACACTAACAACTCGCAATGTTAGTAACAACTAGTACTCCTTTCTAAAGTGTCTCATGCTCTCCATGTGACACATGTGCCTTTGTATCAGTAACTGGCACCCAATTTAAGTCCGCCTACTGGTAATAATAGTGGTGTTTCTTATGCCAATTTTCTACTTGAAGTAAGCTTCTCATCTGATTTAACTGAGCAAATAAGCAAAAATCCCTAGCAGATATCAATATATGATCTGAAGTTTGATTGGTTAATTTCCCCCCGATAATCTAACTGACACGCTATTACTGTAGATATTTTTCATTTAAACTTCGAATGAAAAATGACTTTTACTTCGCTTGATACTGCTCTATGGCCATGACTTGTTTAACTTCCTGTTTTATTCACGTGAACTATTCTGTGCCTGTACTCATAGTTCATTACCACTAAAGTTCTTGATCAGTACATATGTGTGTTGATATGTGGGATAGTCAAATATGTATTTCTTCTCAATGACAGCCGTTCAGAACATCGGCTTCTTCTTCGATTTGATAATGCGGATAGTCGACTTACGCCTCTGGGGCGTGAACTTGGATTGATAGATGATAGACGATGGAATTTATATCAAGAGAAGCAGACAAGGATTTCAGAAGAGAAGAAAAGACTGAAAACTGTCAAGATTTCAGGTTCTCTCCTTGTTCCATTCCTCCCCCAATTGAATTTTCCTATAGAAAAACTTACTTTGTTGGTATGGGTGAAAATGCGGTCAGGCAGGCGCCCAACCGCAGTTTTTTAAATAGCCCACGGGCTTATGGGTATCCGAGATGAAGCCCAAGCGGACTAGCAGGCCGAAACTCCCATGACCACGCCGCCGCACAAGCAGTGACGGCAAGCCAGTCAAAATGTTTTTTCCAATTTTTTTTTAATACAAAAATGCATAGTTTTAGCTTCTTAACTAATCAAAATATATATCAGTTTTGTATAAATATATAGTTTAATCATATTACTAATTAATAGTACTATTTGTGGTTGGGTTGTGTAAAATTACATGGTTGGGCAAAAAGTTTATATGGGCTTGCAAGCTAAGCCTTCACTGTCTGCGGTCGCCCTCTCGCATAGGTCAGCGGATAGATATGGTCCACATTCTAAAAACCGCAAAAAATTTGGGTGAAAAACTCCGGCGGTGGGGGTTGGGCTTAGCCTGCGGGCGGCCCGCTCATATTGACACATCTATTTGTCGGTACTTGCATCCATTTCAAGATGGAATAATCCTCTGGAAAATTTATGTACAAGAAAAGTATTTACGCTCAAGAAATTTAATAACCTCCTTTGATAACTTATGGAGCTCACTGTCTCTCATCAAACAAATGTATTAAGATTTAGCTAAAGTGGATTTGGTGCATTGCACAAGTTGATGATCCTTTGCTTAAAGTTGCAGGAGGTGATTTGGCTGCTGAAGTTTCTAACGTGTCGTCTCAGCCAGTCAAAGAATCAGCGACATTAGAGAGTCTACTAAAGAAACCCCATGTCCACTACAAGATTCTTGAAAAACATGGTTTTGGAAATGAAACATTATCTAGAATTGAAAAAGAGTGTGTGGAGATCGATATAAAATATGAAGGTTTCATACTGCGCCAGCAAAACCAACTGCAGCAGGTATCTTTTATATGCCATTAAATGTTCCATCTTTGCCTGCCTTTTTGGATATTGACAAGAACTGAAAAAGTAAAATCGAAAAAACAGATGGTCCACCAACAACATAGAAGACTTCCAGAGAATTTGGATTACTTTTCAATGACAACCCTATCCCATGAAGGGCGTGAAAAGCTATCAAAGGTAAGTAAGTTTTGAGTTGAATGGAATGTGCTTTATTTTATTATATCTTCCTTATGTTGTGAGCAATTGTATTTTCAGGTGAGACCTCAGACGATTGGGCAGGCGAGCAGAGTGGGTGGAGTTAGTCCAGCTGACATAACAGCTCTGCTGATAACACTTGAATCGAACCGAAGACGGAGTCTAGAGTTGAAGAGAGGGAAAATATTGGAGCATGCTTTGGCAGAATCCAATCCAGAATGGGTAGAACCAACTCTCTAAGATTACAAAACCTTCAAAATGAGTTTTGACTTATTGGTATTTAATAATGCTGTAGTTCATCATGTATTTACTAATATTCTCTTATGGAATGTCAAAAAAAAAAAAAAAAAAAAAAAAAAAGTCTATTCTTGCCAATTTATAAGTCACATCTTAACAAACGAGATTCTTGTTAATTTTTTACTTTTGTAACGATAATAACGAATTACTGTTCTTGTACAAACCAAAAATGTCATATTTCAATATATATATATATATATTTAGCCACCCTGACTAATTCTACTAGAGATGAGGGAAGAATGTGTTTTTTTTTTGTCATCAGTTTCTCCTTATATTGGCTGATTCTTCCATTAGACTTTCCGACCATGATAGCCATAGTGGTAGATTAGTGCTAACATGGGAATAAGGCTGATCGACATGCCTTGCTTCTTTTGCAAGATAGTCCGTCACTTTGTTATTTGTTCTTGGAATATGAACGAGTTGTAAATTAATGAAAAGCTTCAGTAGGTCCTCAAAGAGTTCAAGTTCTCCATTGAACGCATGCCAATTGGCTGGATCTTCGGTCATTTTGATTAGAGTCTAACAATTTGTGTCCATTTTTATCTTAAGGATATGCTTTGTTGAAAGGTTTTCCATAATCTATAATATTGCATCCATTTCAGCATTTAGGGCCGATATGTTTGGAATTTTACAAGTAATTCCAAGAAAAAGCCCCTCATTTGGTGTTTTGTAATACCATCCCAATCCCATAAAGGTACCTTGTTCAATCCATGACGCATTCATTTTGCAGGTTACAATGTCTTCAACTTATGTTCCTTGAGCTATTGACCTTCTAATTGTATCACTATCTTAACTTTCTACCCTTGGTCCTTCTGCCGATCTAGATGACTCCATTCCTTGGGCCTCATATTTCGCCAATTGAAGGGTAGTAGGTGGATGTATATTATTTCCATTAAACACCTATCATTTCTAGCTTTCCAGATATACCACAAGATCCATGGAAATGCGTCACAACCGGTAACATGGACTTGTAATTCTTGGAACCCCAAAAAAGGAAATCCATAGGATCTCGGGAATCGTCCTGGAACTGTGGGTATATTTGAGAGCGCCCATACTTGGTAAGCTATGTAAGCTGGGGCAAATAGAAGGTAATTAATTGTTTCTTCTTGGTCCCTGAATTGCTCAAATGTCTTTTAATTGTTGACAAGTAGCTAGACATCTAGATTTATATAAATTATTTTTTTGTTCTTACAACTTATTTATTTTTTTTCAACTAATTTTCTAAAAAAATAGCAATTTAGGCTACAAAATTTTAAAAGTTAAAGCTACAAAATTTAAATTTAGGGAAAAAATTATACCAAAAAAGAAAAATATATATAAAGAAAATCATACAAACATGCCAAAATTTTAAAAACAAGTTTTGACAACACATTTATTTGAACTAATTTAAAAAACACCTAAAAGATAAAAATTAATATAAAATATATTAATTTGTATATCTATATATAGATATATAGATATAATAATGATTAAAGGAAAGTAAAATAATAATTAAAAGGGATAGAAAATACTTTAAATACATATTATATTAGTTAAATATTATGTTAATTAAATCATTCGATGTCCAAAGTTTATGTTAACAAAAATGTTCTTCTAGAGTTATTATTAAAGCAATGGAAACTTATGTAATATAATACATGATTGACATGGACTACGGAACCAAAAATATAATTAGTGTGGAATGTGGATGCAGAATAAAAGATAAAACATATAAGATGGGTCATTGAACCATTGAGGCAATATTTAAAGAAGACTTTCTTCACCAAATGAGGTAGATCACAATATTTTTTGCTAATTCCTTTTTTTTTTCTCTTAAGCCACCACAAAAAAAAAAAAATTTTGGCCGTCCAATCTAAAATGATTCTTTAACAAATATTATTTTGAATTTAAACACTAGGTCTACAAAGTATTAAAATGTGAATAGAGAAATGTTAATCTTTCATAGGTTTCTCACAGAGTCGCATGTAATGGATTTTTAATTTCACAACTAGTTAGTCTTCAAGATGTCATGAGAGGACTCTTTGTCTGTGTTTGATGTTTGCCTATTGCTCAGTTATTATTCATTTAGATTCATTTTGAAGTTTGGTATTGGTGGCATGTTTTTGTAATTGTTCTCATGTTATATGACTTGGAGTTGGATTAATTGTTACTGAAATCCCCCTTTGATTAACAAAACAAAGATGTGTACTCCGGAGGATTATCATAGATTCTTCATATACCATCATGCTTCTAAATTGAGTTGAACAAGTTAGGGAAACCAACTAGGGGTGGGCATTCGGGACTTCGGATCGGGTTCGGGACGGGACATTCGGGTTTCGGGTATTCGGGTAATGGATTTTACTACTCATTCGGGAAAAAATATTTTTTCGGGGTCGGGACTAGTTCGGGTTCGGGTCGGAACTTCGGGACTTCGGGAAATTAAGTCGTTCGGAAAAATTGTTTAGTTTTTATTTTTATTTATTTTTTTATGTATTCTATTAAAATAATTTTGGGTAGTATACTAAAAGTTTATGTTTAAAAATAATAACAAAACAAAATTGATAACTTTTATTTTCAAAATTCAACATTAAGAGTTGCTAAGCTCATATTAATATTAAAATGTCTCAAATTGATTTTAA
>OVAW01001166.1:0-10335 GCA_900406365.1 Heliophila coronopifolia | reverse complement strand
ATATATATATATATATATATATATATTATTACCATTGAAGACTTTATTGTTCATTATATATATATATATATATATATATTAAAATGATAACCTAAAAGGTGAGATTTGATTTTTACATTTTTATGGTAAATTTTCTACCAATTTCTTTTCAAAGATCACATTACTAAAACATCAATTTAATATTGAATGACACTAACATCTAATATATAACCAAGAAATCAATAAATCTAATAAAATTATAAATCAAAAGTATTTTAAAATATCGAGTACAAATAATTTCTCAATGGTCTTGTGGTTATATGTGTATAACATGTTGTTCGCAGACGCCTGCCAACATAAGCTCGTAGACATATATTACTTGAATTTTTATAACCACAAATAATTGGGATTTAAAATATGAAGACCATGACTGAACAACAACACTGTGGGTTGGACTAAGCCCTACCTGACTCCCGCCTGCATATGTCTGCAAGTTTTGCAACACTCAAAAATTGGAACTAAACGAACTAAAAATATGCGTTATACTCTCGAAAACATGATAGAAAAAAACAAGTGAAGGAAGGATTGTAGAATATGTGTATGAGACCAAATGAGTTTTTGACGAAATAAGTCTAGGCCACCATCAGCCTCTATTTATAGTGAGAAAAGCTTTGCTTTAATTACCAAGAAGTAATCACTCTCCACTATGCCATGAACTTATCCGTATTAAAATAGATATTAAGTTGCATTGTAGTGAAGTTAGATGAGGATGGAGATCAACCCATTGGCTTTCATGTTTTGTACATGTGGATTTCTTTTAATATAAAAAGTTGGTTTTAATAATTATTCAACGTAAAATGTCAAGCTTGATTTAAACCAAACTCATCCACTATAACCAATACAAATCGAAAATCAATTTTGATTTTTTTTTTTTTTTTTGTCGGCCAGTCGATTGGTTATCTTACCTTTTATTATTTGTGCCCTTTTTGTCAACTCCAAGGTTCGAAACCTTGCAAGGGTCTTTTTGTGACCATGAGCTTTGCCACTTGGCTAAGAAGCTCTGTCAATCAATTTTGATTTAATATAAGCCACAAATCAATTCAAAATTCATTTATCTTAAACATAATACTAATTTAATGTAGGTTTATCAAAAAAACCATAAAATAAATTTGGATCTAAGTCATTTGCTCATTCTTCAAATATCTATGATACCGAGAGCATGACTTACGGTTCCGCGCTCGCAAGCACGGACAGTTTAATATATCTCCCCACCCCACGTTCTATGAACATTCTGTTTATAATTATTAAACTTATCAAGCTACTCACTTTACACTTTCATTTCGCATTTAAATTAACTTATATTTTGAGATGTGAATACAATACATTATAGTATTCAAACCCAAAGAATCTATTAATTATATTTTCCGTTAATTTTACCAACTTCATTGGCTGGAAAGAAATTGGCGTTTAGCCACTTGTCAAAATTTAGTTCCAGCAAATTATATATATCTATAACTAGGTAATAAGTGATATGCGTTGAATTGAAATATTTAAATATGTATATTACTTTTTAATTGACTATGATATTTTTACTAAAATTTGTTGTTTTATTTATTTAAATAATTTCAAAATGCAGATCGCAATCTATCAAAAACAAGAAAAAAAAAAACTAATATGAGAAAAACATGTTTTTGGAAAGGAATTAAAATAGTAGTCTATATAAAATAAGCATCTTTTTTTGTGTCATTAACTTTTATAAATAGAAAAATATTCTACTCATCAAACAATGAGATTCTTCATTTGTAAAATTTATAAATTAAATTAATATTTTGTCACATTGAAAAAAAAATTAATATTTTGTGACAACGTGATCATATCAATATATGTATATAGATCTACTCTTTTAATCAAAACATAGTAGTAAAATTAGTATCATATACATCCTCAGGCTCTTGGGTTTGGCGAAAAATTATAAAGATTTCGTGCGCAAGTATCAGGTTTTCTGAAAGTGGAGGTTCATGATTGTCGATCGACTTTTTCTGGTTCGACCATTGGCTGACTATTGGTCGTAATATTGACGCGACTGGGCCAACTGGTCCGCAAATACTTGGTATTCCGTTTCATGCTACTGTCTACGAGGCAAGTACCCCCGCAGTTTGGAAAAATCTTGTGGAGCATATTCTCTCAACACACAACCCAGACCCTCGTAATGCTCAAGACTTTTTCCCGTGGCGCCATTCCCCGGATCGATTCTCTTCTCATCATACTTGGGAACAGGTGAGAATCCATAGCAGTACAGTCTCATGGACTCGTTCTGTTTTGTTTCCAGAACACATTCCCTGGTGTACGCTTATAACTTGGCTTGCATCTCGTGATCGTCTTGCCACTAGGACAAGAAGTAGATGTTGGGTTCATATTCAAGCTTTTGTACTCTGCGGAGAAAGAAATGAATCACGTAATCACCTCTTCTTCGCCTGTCCGTATAGCTTCACTGTTTGGTTGGATGTAGTTGGTTGGTTTCTAGGATCGACCAACCCGGACTGGAGTCTGGAGTGACACCATATCGTCGATTAACACAATCGCAAAACGGGACAACAAAGGAATCCTTCTATGTCTTGTCCTTCAGGTGACGATCTAAAACATATGGCGGGAGAGAAATACAAGAATTCATTAGCATATATACATGTCAAGCATTTGGCCAATTGGCAATACTCTGTAATTATTTTTTCTTTTATTGAATAAAATATACATGTTTTTAAAAAATAGTACTATTACAATGTTAAATTGATTGAATTTGTGAATTTGATTTCAAATTTTCGCAAAAAAATTATAAATTATGTTATTATAATTATATTGCAACCTTAAATTAGTCCATTTAAAATAAAATAAATAAAATATATTGTTAAAATTATATAAAACATTTTTCTAATTAAAGAATATAAATTAAAATAAAATATTGTAATTGTTAAAAAAATATTTTCAAACTCGGGTGTTTCCAATTAAAAAGAGAAACTAATTAGGTTTTAATTAGCGATTAGCCGTAAAGATAAAAAATAATGTTAAGTTTGCTTTTAGTTCTCGCAATACTTGGTTTATTAAGATATTTAATCGCCTCTAAACGAATTTCCGTTTTGAACCCATATAGTTGGGTTTCTGTAATATATTAAGTTATGGCCATTCCGACATATAGGCCATATTCGTTTTCTTAGTTGGCTACTATAGTTGGATGCCGCATCTAGATGCAATATCCAAATGTTGTAGCTAGCTTCAGTTCGTTAGCACGTTTGATTTTTGTATCTAAATATTGTATCTAGATGTATATAAATTCGTTTGTGTGTTTGCATTTGTATACAAATGCATATTATAACAAATTACCATAAATGACATGGTATTATGTAAATGAAATTTTAATTATAAAACTATATTTACTACTAAGTAAATATATAGTTATTATTATTTTTATAAAAAATTGAATGTTTATTATCATTTTACCCAATAAATAAATTTCTAATATTTAAAAATATTTTGATTTAATTTTCCGTCAAACCGTAACATAATAATAATATTTTCCGGATTTGATGGAAAATATTATTTTTCCAGTTTTGGTGGAAAATTATAATTTTGCGGTTTTGGTAGAAAAAATATTATTTTTCGGTTTTGGAAGGAATTATAATTATAAAAACTCAGAATGATTGGGGAGTGTGTTACTATAAATTTTAATTTTGTTTTTAAGGTTCATGGAGTTTTGATCAAACTTTATAATTTTTACGGGCATAATAATACTACCATCTACTTTCCAAACAGGGGCATATATATACGGTCATATTCGATTTTAATTTTTCTTTTTTTTTTTAATTTTGGGAAACAGAAGCAACATTATTATTTAGAGAAAATATTTTTTTAAAATGAGACCTAAATTTTAATAAAAAAATTTAAAAAAAAATTTAGAATCAACACAAATGTTTCATCTGATTTTATTCAAGGTATGCTTTATACGGTTATTATAATTAGAAAAATAGCATCCCTTCGTTCAAAATACAATACTGTTTTTTCGTATTTTTACATGATTTTCATATATTTTTTAATATTTAAGCATATTTATAATTGATATTTCATTAATATAGACATGTTTTAATTTTTTTTTGTCACGTATATGTTTCATGAAAGACGGAGCATGTGATAAGTGATAACGACATATTGGTGAAACTCTTTCATTGATTTGACTTTTATTAAAAAACCATAACAAACTGAGATATGAAGATAAAATAATTAAAACTATGGCGTAGATTTTTAATCCATGTATTCCACTGGGACTAAAATAATTTTATATAAGAAAAAAATGCAAAAAAAAAAAAAACTCAAATTATAAAAAATGTAAAATAAATCTCGATCTAAATAAAATACAAAAAATCTTCGAATTTATTAAAAATCTGCAAAAAATCTGACTTTTAACGGTTTTATTTTTTTGACGGAACACAAAACACAATAGTTTTAATTAAAAAATTAGAAAACATAAAATCTTACTTCTTGTTGTTTTTTCTTTTTAAACAATATTAATAATTTGATGTTTAACATTTAATAAAGATCGTGTGTAATTTTGTTTTAAAAAACAACAAACAGTTAAAGAGAATAAAAACATTAAAAACAAAATAGAAAGACACATGACTTTTTTTCCTCCTAATTGTTTTAGGGTTTATAATTTTTTTTTGTTTTTTTTGTCGATTTATAAATTTTTTTGGTTCGAGAGAGAAAAATATGGATTCTGAAAAAAGTTAATTTTGTTATGGGTTAAAGATTTATACTCAATCTATCTTTATTCAATCTTTTTAACTTCCAATTTCAATATGTTTTAGGTTTTTTACCGGAAGAAAACCCATGTCATGTTAATCATTTTTTAAGTTTTAGAACAATTATTTGTTCAGAGTCAAAATAAATAAATATTTTTCTATTTGGAAAAGTAAAATAGACATGTTTTTGTTTGATTAAGTGTTTATGTGAAAAAAAATACACTTAAAAAAAAAATTTAACGGTTTTTTTTTCAGGATTTTAATAAATTTGAGTTTTTTTTACAGTTTCTTTAAATCAAGATTTATTTTGCATTATTTTAATAGTTCGAGATTTTTTTTTTTACATTGTTTCCTTTATAATAAATATGTATAGTTATATTTAGTTGATTATAATATATTTTTAATTAAAATTTTTTATTTTGTTTTATTGGAATTTTGGTGTTGTATTTTTTTTTATCAACGGTAAGTTGCATTATTAGAATCTCTATAATTTCTATTGTGTTTTTGAATTATATTTTAAAATAAAAATATTATTATTATATGATGAAATGTTATATATTATTTTTACTATGCCATTTATAAAAGAAAATTTGATAAAATCACATTTTTTTAAAAACATAATTATTATAAATAACCAATAAAAATATATGTGGATATACATATTTCATTTAAAAGTTTTTAAAATCAGTTATTAAATATTTAAACTCTAACTGAAATATAACTATGCGATGTTATTAATTATTTGTATACTATAAATAAAATGAATTTTTTAGTAACCATATGTTTTAGAAACTATCAGTTAAATACTTTTTAGTCTAAATTTAGTAATGATTCATAATTAGAAAATTTGTAATTTAAATATATATAAAAAAGAAGTTGTTGAATGTATTTGTTTTAGTCAACTTTGATATATTAATGAATTTACTAAAACATTAAAAAAATCTATTTATTAAATAATACATTAATACATTATATATTTTTTGTTTAAGAAGCAGGTGTATATAATAATAATAAAAAAAATTGATATGATGTATGTAGTCATGTAGGTGATTACCAAATGATAATATTATCCTTTATCCATTTACTTTTAACTATATTTTTGAATTAATTCAGTAATAGCTTTGTATGTGATATATAATAGATCGTTGACAAAAAAAAAGAGATAATAGTTTAGTTAAATTTACAGTAGATAATAGTTTAGTTAAAAAAATTATAATTAAACTATATAATTAAATTCGCATTTTCAAAAAAAATTATTTGATAATAAAAATATCAATTTTAAAGTCGAGATATATATAACTATATCATATATATATTTTTTGTATTATATAAGGTAATGTAAAATATTCAGAGAATTTCCATTTTAGTGATATAAAAGAGTTAAAGTTTTGTCTAAGGTAGAGTTTTCACTTTTGTGAATGAAAAAATTAGTGTAAGACATGTTTGGTTGATTAACTAACTATTTTGTTTGGATTATACATTGAGCTCCAATATTCAAATGTAGTTTTTTTTTAATCTATACGTAAATACGTTTGTTTGTGTGTTTCTATTCGCATTATGATTCAAATTATAACATAATTATTAAAAAATGCATATTTATATAAAGAACTTTTTAAAAATAAGAAACTATATTTTGTATTTATATAAAAGTTATGCTATATATTTTCATTTTACGAATAAATAATTTAAAATTTAAATTAAATTATTGTTTATCGAAATAATCAATATTAAAATGTTTTAAATAATTTAGGCATTTATCTTTAGGTTAGTTATGTTATTTTAATTAAGTTAATGGTATTTTAATCTTTTATGTTTTGAGATACGTTTGTATATTTGGTTTCATATTACAAACATGTCTCAAATTCTTAGATATGTTTTTGAGCTACATTTTCTCTTAAAAAAAAACATTTTTAAATTATAATTATTTATTTAAGAATATAGAAAAGACAGGGAAAATATGCACAAGTAGTGAACCTATAAACATTTTTAACTAGTAATTATAATTTTTTAAATGATTATAAAATCAGCTTAAAACTTTGTTTTCGGGTTTTCTCGTATTGTGGTTAAGTTATCGAAGATTATATAACAACATAAAAACAGCATATTGGACAAATCTACTATTTTATATAAAAAAACTTCAAGTTAATCGATGGATAAATGTTTTAACAAAAATGTTTAAACATATATACAATAAGACCAAAAAAAAAATTATAATTGTTTTATGAAAATATAATTACTCTAAATTCATTTATCTTAAGTCATGGTACTTTGTCTATGACATATCGATAAAATTTCAATTTTGAATTTTCATTTTTTTTTTTTTTGATTTTTTTGGTCTTGGATCAAACATATAGTCCCTCCGTATTTTTATAAAACATATAGTCCCTCCGTAAATTAATTAATAATTATAAAATAATAAAAAATAATTGATATAATAGTTGTGAAAAATTCTAAAACATCGTTTATAAAAATAGATTATGAATACAAAAGAAGAAAAATAGTCTTATAATTTTATTAATAATTCATAATATGAAATCAACATTGGAAACGTAGTAAGATCTATCAAATGTACAACAACGGTTCTTTCTCCAATGTTTATTATTTTAGGATAAAAAAATATAGTCAGTTGACTAGGCAACAATGTGAACCGCCACAAATATGTAGGGTCTATGTCTAAAACTTCGATCCAACTCTCGGATAAAATATTGCAACCTCTGAGTATGTATAACTTCCCGTCACGGCTCCTACGGTTGGTAGTTACGTACTTCCTTCATTATAGAAATAGCACATGATGTATGAGACGGCACTCAACAACGACAAACCATTTATGAGGTTTTTTATTCACTATTTTTTTCATTTTTTATGACAATATTTTTCATTTTAATGTTTGCTATTTCTTATTATGAAATGTGATTTAGATAATATATGATTTAACTAAATCGATACAAAAATTCGAATACAATTTTTTTTTTCTGAGTTACATTAAACATTTAAATTTGCAGTCTAAATGATTTTTTTTTCTTTCTATCCATTTCTTATTATTTTTGTTTTGTTTCGTTTCTTCCAATTTAAAATATTTATGTTTCAATTTTGTTGTATTTTTTATTCTGAAATGTTATTTAACTAAGAAAAATATTTAAATTAATCATTAAAAAAATTCAATAAATACAACACTGATTATTTTGTAGTTACATTAAACATAATAACTTACTGACTAAAGATTTATTTTTGAAAAATTTTGTTTTAGTTGTTGCTTGTTTTCTTAAAGTCTCATAATTATAGAATTAGTTTGACCAAAATAATATTTTAACCATCGTTTTTTTTTGTCGTCAATAATATTTTGACCATCTACAAACATTTTTTATATACTGGGTAGTGACGGCTATTTTTGTCGTCATTAATCTTTTTTATTTTCAATTTGTCGTAAAACCTTTGAATTATTTTAATTAAAAAAGAATATTAAAACTTTTTGATAAAAGTAATTATTTTTCAAATTTTTCGTAAAACTGAATATTTTTGTACAAATAATTATTTGTTTAAAATATTTTTTCTTTCAAATATTTTTTGTAAGTAAATGATATTAATTTAGTCACTTAATGTGCATATTTTAGATGGACAAAAATATCATTCTAAAAATTAATATTAAGTAATGACATTTTGTGTAATATAACACATAATTAAATGTTGACAAAAAAAAAACATAATTAAATGTTATATTCTAAAATGGTTTTTCTTTTAATATTAGTAGATATGTGTATGATCAGCTATACTAAAGAAAATTGTGTGTTACTTAAATCCGGGGTAAAGACATATTGAGACCCAAACTATTTTGGATTATGCATTTTGATACATGATCTCAAACTTACTATTTTTTGAATCCTAAACTAGAGAGATTGGTACATTTAAAGACCCAAAGACTGACACCGTTTAAATCTCCGCAAAATACATACGCTGGCTCATCATTTTAAAATAAAACAAACTTAGTTATATCTTCTATTGCTTGTTTTATGAATCGTTTCCTGACTTTAAAGATCTGAACAACTTTTTCGCCATCTAACTTTGAATGTTAACATCCCATCTCTATGTTCTACTTTTTCAATCTTCAATCGAAAGGTTAAGATAACTGAGAACAAAAAAGGATCTTCAATCTGAATTCTTTTTCTGTTTTGTTTCAGGGAATCGAAGAAGGATCTCAACGAAGAAGAAGAAGATCGGTCTCATCGTGAGGAAGATAAAGATGATTAGACATTTGTTTTATTTTAAAATGATGAGTCAGCATATGTATTTTGCCTAGTCAGTAAATTTAACGGAGATTTAAACGGTGTCAGTCGTTGGATCTTTAAATGTACCAATCTGTCTACTTTTTTTTTTTTAACTGAAAAGAAATTTTATTACTTTCTTAATGAAGTGGCTTATCAGCCATAACAAAGGGCCTTAACCAGTTTAATTAATCAGAAGAAATAACGACATCATCTGAGTTTAAACATTGGCCGTAACGAGCGATAGCGTCCAATCTGTCTAGTTTAGGATTCAAAAAGTAGTAATTTTGAGATCAGGTATCAAAATGCATAATCCAAAACATTTTGGGTCTCAATATGCCTTTACCCCAAATCCATTACACCTGAGGACCTAACGTTATGAATTTTTTGAGATTTTTCCTTACTAGTGAAAAATCATTTTTTGGTTGAATTATTTTTTTTTTTGTCACCGGATTTTTTGAACAGTTATATAATATTAACGTACGACCAGTTTTGTAAATTTCTAAGAAAATCAAACTTAGATTCCTCGAAATTTTCACAATATGTAAAACATTATAAAAATAAAATTTTCAAAAATTAGAACATTAAAATTTGTTAACATGAAATTTTATCTTGTTGACAAAATGAAAAAAAAATATAAAATAAAATAAAATCATAGTTTTAGACAATTAAAATTAGAACTACGGTAGAAATCTTGATTTAAAGCGTTATCGTTTCTTTGATTTCTTTTTTTTCTTTATATGGAGAGAAGATACTCCTAACTTAGAAATCCTAAGTAAGCATAAACAAAATAGGTGTACCCTTAGCATATTTTTAATTTTAGTTTATTTTTAGTGGCATAAGTTGTACTTTTTATATATTTCAAA
The DNA here is from genome assembly GCA_900406365.1 of Heliophila coronopifolia. NCBI lineage: Eukaryota > Viridiplantae > Streptophyta > Magnoliopsida > Brassicales > Brassicaceae > Heliophila > Heliophila coronopifolia. Next base: position 444 of record OVAW01001166.1, on the reverse strand, counting down.
GTTTTTTCTACTGAAAATGATTTGGTTTTAATAAGTAGTAGATTTTATGATCAAACACATTTATTTTTAAATTTTAAGATGAAAAAAAATAAATAAAAATTAAAACGTTTAAAAAAATAAATAATTTCATCCAGTAACATATTTTCAAAATTTAAGAATAATATCCAAGTAGAATCTATAAAGATTTAATAATGTTGGAGATTGTTGGAACTTGGAACATTATTATATTTAAGGGAAAAAACATGTTAAATACCTCAACTCATCAAATTTTACCTAAAAACTACACAAACAAATTTTTACCTGTTAACTACACAAAATATTCGATTTTCGGACCGAAAAAACATAAACTATTCAAAACTGTAATTCGTCTTAAATTCGTTTAAACAAGATTTAAAATTAAATACAAATACTATGTAATCATCCAAAACAAACATAAATAGACAA
>OVAW01001164.1:0-10342 GCA_900406365.1 Heliophila coronopifolia | reverse complement strand
ATATTGTGTAATCTCTTCATTTTATTTAGCATCATCTATGAAAATTGTTTTGCCGAATAAAACTGATACCAACATTTTTTTTTTCAAAATATGCTAGCTGATATAAGATTTAAATCTAGCCAAAATTTATCAACAGATTAAATCGCATTATTTAGATTAAATTCAGTTTGCTTTTTCATTTTTTTTCTGTCAACCACTATCAACTTTTAAATTTACTTAGGAATCTATTTTTCCCAAGTGATTTTGGTATAGAGATTCCAAATCTTTAAACAATAATATATAGTAGTACGTGGAGTCTAGACAACAATTTAATTACCATGATAAAATCAAAACCAAATTTTAATCTCACATGTGTTTCAAATTGTGATGTCGTGTCGCCTTTTCATGCCGACACAACTTAACCATTCCAACCTGGAAAAACCAAAGACTTAGACTAGACTTTACTAGACCGTATAATCATCACTTTTTTTACCTTTTGGTTATTATAATCAGACACACTTATAATCTTATTATAATCATATTATAAAAAAATTGAATATATTTGAACACACAAAAAAATTGCGAATCCATATGTAACACACGTACCCGACATTAATATCGCGTTTTGATCGCACTTATGTATAGATTTAATTTACTTACTGTCTTTTCTTAAATATCTATGGAAATATCTATGGAAAATATCTACCAAGTTAAATATATATTATTATATTCGACCATGGGAATTATACAATCTAATAAACCCTACAGCTAAATTCTAAATATTTTTTATTATAAAAAAAAAAGAATNGTTAAATATATATTATTATATTCGACCATGGGAATTATACAATCTAATAAACCCTACAGCTAAATTCTAAATATTTTTTATTATTAAAAAAAAAAAGAATAAAAGTTAGTGGGTCCAAAATTGGAAATCAAAGACGTGGCAACATTTTGATTCATAAAATCGGACATTTTTTAATTAGGGAACAAGAAAAATACGTCATTATTGTTGTCTTAGTGAAAGCATTACCGGCTTTTGAGACAAAACTCTCAAGTCTCTGAGAAATCGACACGAAGCTTGTGAGTGTGTCTAAAGCATCCAAAATTAGTAGGCTACGTGTTGTATTATCATTAGGTAAATGATATTTTAATAGATTTAATTATCTTTAATTTTGATTACGTAAACACGTGAAACCAGACTACGACGACACGTGTCTTACCTGTAATGTTAATTTAATCTTGATCTACTATTCGTTGATTTTGATGATTTTTGAAATGTTGACTCACTCTATATAAAGGGTTTTTTTTTTGAGAAAAGTAAGATATTTATGTTCCTTCTCCTTAAATTTTGTATGCACTTTATTGTTAAGATATTTAATTTTTAATGTTTTTCGCTTTATTCGAAATATATTTGTTTTTATTAATTTAGGATAAAGAATTTAAAGCATGGTCCTTGTAGGTAACACGAGTACAAAAGTGAGATTATTTTAATTATGTGTTAGTTCAGCTCTACTCAAATCTTATCGAGTTATAATAGGTTAGATTTTTTTTTTAAAGTGAGAAAATTTTAATTAGGTGATCGGACACCTAATCATAAGTTGTAAATTTCATTTTAGATGTGAAGTAATTTGAATAATATTGAATGAAGTTTTGAAAATTTTGAAGTATTTCTAAAACTTGGAGCTCCAAAATGTGGATATATTTAAAAGAAAAAATTGGATATTTTCCATATTTGTCTACAAAAAAAGTGTTACAAATGATCCAAGAACAGTAAAATTGTTTTAACGGAAAATAGTTACTAAAAATGAACTTAAAGAGAGTTTAAGATTTATCCAAATTAATTACCACAGATTCACTCTTATGATACTTGTAAATTGTCTTGTGAAAAATTGAGATTGGAAGAAAATCCTATGTATAAATTTGTTCGAAATTTTCTAATATATAGAAATAAAATTAATAGTAATTGTAACGGAATAATATAGTAGTATATTTAAAAAAAGGAAAAATGCAAAAAAATATAATTCAAACTATCACAAAAGTGAAATAAATTTCGACCAAAAGAAAATGCAAAAAAAAAAAAAAATCAAACTTTTAAAACCCAGCGATATAAACCTCGACATTATATTTTAACGATATAAAAATTAAACTATATTTGTTTTGCTTTTATTTAATAATTTAAAATTGTATTTATTTGCGTTTATATCGTTAAAAAGCTAGTTTTAAAAAATTTAAAGTTTGTTTTACAATTTTTTTAAGTCAATATTTGTTTTTGCATTTTTATAAACCGTTGGAGTTTATTTTTCCATTTTTCTCTTCTTTTAAAAGAGGGGGAAAAAACATAAGGGAGAGTACATTATCAAATCTATCACATCATCAAATTGTAATGTTTTTTAATAGCAACATGGAACGATCTACTTAGTAAGATAACTTTGACATTCCATCTCTAATCTTATCACATTTAAACATGTTTAGGAAACATTTCGAAATTCCTGGAAATTGAACTACGGTCCAGTTTCTTGATCTAGTTCTAAAACAAGCGTTATTTGGGCAGGCCCGTGGCGCCCACGGGCATAACCGTGTAAGACAAAAAAAAAATACTTTTATAACTTTAATATTTAGATTAGAACTATACATTTTATATTAGAACTATGTATTTTTGACAAGTATAATATATATCTTTATAAAAATATGGATTTTAGCAAAAATGTTTATGTATTTTTTTTTATAAAACTATGTATTTTAAATTATTTGTAGGATTATTTTGGGGGACAAAATTTGGATCATATTTCGCCCAGCCAGCGGACAAGTCTTTCATCGCTTTTCCGTGAGCTCAGTCATGGTTTTGAGTTTTCCAGCCCGACAGTCCGTATATGCTAAATTTTGACACATATGAGCATACAGTTGAACAACCACCAAACCGCATTGACATTCATAACCTATGTCCCCTTCCAAAATCAGAATTTATTTTTTTCATATAAAAAAATTTCTATGTAAGATTTTCTTATCCCAACCCTAACATTTTCCACTCAAATTTCGTCTTAGATATGCCAGCGGACATGGGTTACAATATTTATCCAAAAAAAGCAGTACAAGGCAATTTTTGTTAAATCTTTGCTTTTTTTTTACAACTTTTGGTTGGTTCTTAAAAACACAAAACAAGTAGGTGAAACTTGCGGTTTAGAGCACCACATAAGTGTTTCTGTGTTCTACATTCTGGCACAAAATGATGATCCATTAGCAGGGGCCCAATTGACATAAAAGAATGAAAAAAAAAATATGATTGAACTTAAGACCCGTGATTTCTTCAAGGTAGTGCCTTACCAGTTGAACCAATTCAATAATTAGTGTGGGGCACGTGCTTTATGTATTTATACTCTAGATCCGCCCATGTCCATTAGATATATGGATGTAAGAGTGATTAAAGCCTAGGCAACATGTCAACATTTTAACAAAACAATAACATAGCAACACTTCTGAATTTTGTAAAGATTTGAACTAAATTTACCTTACTACATTTTTACATATAATTTCAAAAATATTAACTTTTTTTACAAAACTACATAAGAAAAACAAACTTACAAACACCAAATTTTGTTTAACAAACCACCCTTAAAGATGGACCCTATACAAAAGACATTACTCTAAAATGGACCCCCATAAGTCTAAACACGACCTCAAAAACCTTAGCTCTTAACTCTTTTAACCTACTCCTTCATATCCTATATCTGTTACTCCTTTCAGCAGCAACAGCAAGAAGCCTTGAGACACCTTGTGTCCACATTTCATAATCTCTCTGGCTTCTACACTCAAATTCCACAATTCCTCTTAGAACTGTCCTTAACCCAAAGTATCTCAGATCTTCTCCTCCTTCCAGTAAATGGCGGCCTGGCCAAGCCGGTACGTTTTTTATCACCTCAATCACAATATCTGATTGAATTTGTAAGAATATAAAAAAAGAATTAGGCAAATAAACTATGAAATGAGAATGTAACCATGAAACTTGATGTTCACATTCAAAAGAAACACATCAAAGTTTTGAAATCTCACATTATTGATATTATTAGTAGATAGTAACAAAACTAAATCTTTCACGAACTTTAAAAAAATTCGCAATTTTAAACACGGATTTTCCGAGTGACAAAAAATACATGAATTTATAGTTGACCTACCAATATAATGTATCATGAAAGTCAAAGTTTAAAACAATAAACTTCTGTTAAATTTTTTTAATCATTTACCCCCAAAACTCAAAAAATCCTCAAAAGTATAATTTAAAGTTTCACCAGCAGTGGTGGCGAATGGACTCTTCGGATTTAAGTTTTATATTTTGTATTTTTTTTTGTAGCCATTTAACAAATTCGTGTTTAAATCCACTCTTTTTTTTTTTAAGTTCGTTTTAATAGATCTTACTTTTTTTCTTCTTGGTGAAGGTCCCTCCAACATGCTTGCTCTTCATCTTCAACATAACCTTCATATTCCATAGCCAAAACAATCAAAACCAAAACCATGTTTCTCTCTTCAAAGTTCATCAGATTTAATCAGGACCAGCCCTGAGTAGAGCCCGTGTAAGCATTGGCTTCGACTCCAAAGTTTTTAAATATTTTTTATTAGATTTAGGTCTTAATTTATTTATTTTATCTTCTTTTAAAGTGGCTCCCAAATTTTAATTTTGCTCGAAGCACCCAAAATTTCAGGGAATTTTAGGGTCAAGCAAGAATTCAATGATTGTATTGCTCAAGTAGAGATCGAAGAAATCGAGAAACGAAAAGAATCTAACCTGATTTACACTGTTTATGTAACCAGAAACCATTTTCCAATGAAGATCACCTGCCAAAATCAGACAAAAACATGAAACAAGACACACTTGAAACTAAAACAAGAAAAAGATTAATTGTAAATTAGCGTTTTTTAACCTTTGCGGGTGCGTTTAAGGAGTTTACAACCGCGAGCAAGCCATTCTCTGTTGCAATGTCCCAAGAAAGTCTCTTCGGCTATAAATTCGCCACTATGATTGCTGCTCGAGCTTCCATTGTTACTATTGTAACCTCCAGGACTGATTCCTTTATCCATTGGAATAACTGATGCAATGTTCCATACCTCCTTTAATGCCCTTGCTTTCAATGTAGCCACTCCTCTTAATGCTTCACCACCAAAAAAGAACTCGATTTTAAACATTGTTTTACTAGAATACACTATTCGGCATGGAATGAGAAATCTTGATTTTTTTTTACATATTGTTATATGATAGCTAAATGTTTCAAAACTAGCAAAAATAAAATAGTTTTATTTAATATCAATCAAATATTATCCAACAATTCATATAGACTAAAATAATTAATCATAAATCTCAAATATTAATATTTAAATACCAAATAAATAAATAAATAATATTATTATTAACTGTTTGATTGACTACTAAAATATATAAAAATTAAATTAGTTTAAAAAACTTATTTAAATTACAAAAAAAAAATTGAAATTTTTTTTTAGTATATAGGATTATATAAATTTTAAAAATATATAAGATCGTATAACATATGTCTATAATTATATATAACATAATTTTGATATGTATGCCAAACGGGACTTCGGAAATTCCCGTCCCCGTTCCATTTAAGAGTTTAATACTTGTCCCTAACGGGAATTCGGGACGGGAATGGAACGGTGATGGGAAATCTGTCCACCTCTAAGAATAGTTGTTTTCGAATCGAACTCTTAAAATTGACAAAAAAAAAAAACATTTTGTTGATCAAATTTGAAACTTTAGCAAATCCCTTCATAGATTTATATTAGAAATTGATGATGTAATAACGAAATTGATCAATTATAAGATGGTTTCTGAGAAAATATCCTGAATTCTTAGACAATTTCTGAATTTAGGCAAAGGTTATCGTTTTATAGTTTTCGTGTCGACTTTAGAATTACTAAAAAGTTGAGGAGCTGAGAAATTAAAAACTAGACAGAACCTGTGGCTGCTCCGGCAGTTAATGTCATGATATCTCCAGCTGATCGAACATTAACAGCAGAGCTAACAACAGAAGCTAAATAACTCCTTTCAGCTCCCATAACTTCCGCAGCCTCCACGCATTGAGCAGCCACAAGACTTGCAGCAGAAGCTACCGCCGTGTTCGTTTTAGTCATCTCATCTTTCCCGGAAGCTGATGTAGCTGCCGCGATTGCAGCCACTGCGGCAGCTACGCCGGCGACTGAGACTGCTGCGTGGATTTGTGCGTTGTGGGTTCGTGTTTCTTTCTTCCTTTTCTCTTTTCTGTCTTTTATCCACCGGCCTAGTGTCTTGGACTGTGTAGTTCTTGCGGTGATGGGTCCCGGAGACGCCGTTGTACGAAATTGAGAGCTGAAATTTTGTGTGTTGTTGTTTGATCGGAAAAATTGCTGCATAGAGATTACGAAATATCTGATTTTGATTACTAATAAAAGAAAATGTCCAAACTTTGAAAAAAAAAAAAATTGCATCTTCTAGAAGCTGTCAAATTGAGGGGCACTTGCGGCCAGCCAAACCTGCATCGTCGCGGACATTGGTTTGCGGTTATAAGTCCTAATTGTTTACTGGTTAAAGAATCTGGACCATTTATGTTTACGGATTTATACAGGCATGCTACACCAAGGAACTGATATAAGGGGAGCACAAGTGGGCATGCACCCCCTAAATCTAGAAAAAAATAATTTAAAGAAAATTTTACTATGCTTCTCTAAAATTTGTTCGACCGCACCCTAAAATTTGGTCTAGATTCATGACTAGCTACACGATGTAAAATTTGGTATAGATTCGTGACTAGCTATACGGTGTATAATTTTACTATGCCTCTCTAAAAATTTGTTTTGCCCTCACCCTAAAATTTGGTCTAGATACGTGACTAGCTACACCGTGTAGCCTACACCCATATGCCCATATGTTCATATCCACAATTCCACATATACCCATATATTTATATATATGCCCATATCGGCAGAGTTATGGTTTTGGATATTTGGGTCCATCAGCCCGCATGGATTTTATTTTGGACACCAATAGAGTGTATCAAAAATTCTCAGGTGGGCGTCCGCATTGACACTTTCTTGAGGAAAATGAGGATGTTTAACCTTAAAGTCGTCGACTTGAGGTGGCGAAAGCCGAGGAGTGTCGGTTAAAGAACCGTTAAGAGGACTGGTGCTGTGAGAAAGCTGACCAGATGTGTGTGGCGAGACTTCAGGCTGCGAAAAATGAAATAATAATGAATTGTTTAGCTTTTGACTTGCAAGAAAAATCCAAACTTTGTGATTATGTATAGGGCCCACCGGCACAGTAAAGGTGAGTGTTTTAAGAAATCATTTAGTTAGAAATTATTGCGCATGAAATTCTCCTTTGTTAAACCCACTATGAATTCAAGATTCATGAACAATACCTTTGAAAAAACATGATCTTTAAGCTCAGAAATTGTATAACCAATTTTGGAAATTTCTATGAAATTGATTTAACACAAAGAAACAAATTGTTGAAAATTAAAGAAAAAAAAAAATAACAGAAGACATTTGTTTTGTCTGCATCTGTTCTGTTTTTGTTTTTTTTTTCAAAAACCTGAAACCGGAAAAAAAAAGGAGAGAAACAACTTACAGATTGAAGGAAGGAGAAATGATTCCGGGTGATAAAGCCGTCCTCCTCCGTCTCTCCGTCGGCGGTGTGTTCCTCTTCGTGTATGACTGAGTCAGCTAAGGTCTTTGGAGGAATGAGAGCTTTGGAGACTTCGAGTGCAGAGACACTCCAGGATCGAGAGAGAAACTCCATCGGCTCTAGCGGCGTCTCTGGTGGCCGAGAAACCGGGTCGGGTCGGAATTTTCCAAGCACGGGTTTTTCCATTTAGAGAGAGAGAAAGAGAGTTGAAAGATGGATGCGAAAGATGTGGATTGTTGCGGTTTTACAGTGTATTAACTGATATATGTGACACTGACTTAAATATATATCACATACTCCCTCCATATTTTTTTAAATGTCGTTTAAGGTTTTTGCACAGCAATTAAGGAAAAAAATATAGACCATTTTAACCCTACTAAATCATAATCATTATCCCTATTAATCCAACTTTTTAGATGCATTTTATTGATTTTCTTATAAAAACATAATCATTACATCAATGATGAAAGGGTAAAATTGTAAAAAATGTCATTTTTTGGCTAGAATGACACTTATTTATTTACAAAGTGCATCTTCTAAAATGACATTTAAAAAAATACGGAGGGAGTAATAATAATGCTTAGTCTATGTTATAAAATTAGTGAACTCTTGCATCTCTTACTAATTACTACCCTTTTTTTGTGGGCTACTAATTACTACCCTTTAACTCGAAATAAAACATTTTTATTTTTTTTATTAAGGCACTGTTATATATAAACATCAAATATTTTATTAGGTAAAATATATTACAAATTTATAATCATAAAAAACTAATGTTATATTATTATAATTAAAATTTTGTTTTCTAAAAATTATATACTATATCAATTGGTTTGACACCTTATTATTCGGGGTTCAAATTTTAGTTGTGTTAAATGAATAAAATAAATTAAATATATATTACACAAATAGTATTAAAAAAATCACTAGAATACAAAAAGTTATTTCTTATTACTAATCATTTTAGTTGTGTTAAGTTAATTATATATTACACATAATAATTTATTTTTATGTAGAAGACAAGTGGTCTAATAGATATCATTTTTGTGCTTCTACATCTTGATCACAATTAGAATCTAAGTGTTTTTTTATTAAATAACTAAATTAAATTAAATTAACCATTAGTATCAATGGGAAAAAACTTGTTCAATTGTTGTATATATAACTAAGAAAATAATGAAAATGATAATAATTAAGATCAAATTATATTTATCTAAAAAAATTGTTCTATTGATTTTATTACACGGTCTGATTATCTACGCCTGACTTATGGTGGCACTTGTTCCGGGTAGTTATAAATTGCAATCAAAATTATAATGTGTAGAAAATATCTGAATTTATTCAAAAAATTCAACCAACAAAAAAAATTGAAAAAAATTGTTCTAGTTAAATTCAAAATATTATCCATTATAATAATATAAATATATTTTTTTTTGCATTTAATAATATAAAATTTTTACATCTTAATTATAAGGAAAAAAAAAACACTTTGTATAGTTCAAAGTTTATCACCAAATTATTAGTATTTAAAATTAAATGTATTGGTTCATTTTTACTAAACATAATAATTAATATGTGTATGTGTTAATCAATCAAAATATTTTGAATAAAAACAAATTATTCAAAATTCAAGAATATAAAAACAAATTAAAAACAATGACTAATTACGATCACTTTATAAGGTTGCCGTTCTCGATATACGATCCCGGCACTACAAGATCTAAATTGGATAACAAATTATTTGGGGCCGCTTGATGGGCCATATATTGGGCTAAACAGAATTTTGTTTTCTTTCAAGCATATGTATACAGACAGTATACACACAAATTATCATTAGAATAATGTTAATTAGAGAAGTAAAATAGCTTTAACAAAAAAAAAAGGAAAAAAAAGAAGAGAAGTAAATTCATATAGTAAACTCAAATTGTATTATTTTTTTCATTATGATTCGTCACAATTTAACAACAATATATCTTCAGTATGATTTTAGTTACAAAATTTTATAAAAAAACAAATAGATATCAATTATTTATGTTTGAATAAATATTAAAAATTAATAATGTACAATAAAACTTATAAGTAAATTGCAATATATACTTATAAATTGTTATAAGTAACTTGTAATGTTTTTTCCACAAGCATGTGGAGACATCTTTATCAATATGTACTTGTAATATTATGGTCACTGGTTTAGAACAAATATGAATCTTTGGTAGTTAATTGGAGATTTTGGTAAACGCTTGACTTAGCCATCGATCTAAACTATAAATAAATATTAGTATTAAAAAAAAAAAGCTCAAGGGGCATGGTGAAAATTAAATATTCAAAGTATAATAGTTGCATATACGTACGTATATTCAAAAGTCTACTTCCTTTTAGCTACACGCAAACCATTAAAATAATTTCAGTAAATAAAAAAAAATATATAACATTACGATCTTCAGGTGATGGATTAAACGTAAATGAATTATTTAATGAACATGTTGTATTATAAATTTATAGTAAATTTTAAAGTTGTATTATAAATTTATAGTAAATCTTCATCACAAACAAGTTGTATTATAAATTTATAAAGTAACAATCAAAAGAGGAAGATTTTGTTTTTGTCCTAATCCCAATTTTCAACATTTGGTTTGTATTCAAATATACTTTAATGCTTTTTAGTAAAATTGTTTTATAATTAGATAATAA
>OVAW01001163.1:0-10344 GCA_900406365.1 Heliophila coronopifolia | reverse complement strand
CATCTTCATCATCATTATCTTTAAAGATCGGAGATATCACCGAAAAAAAATCACCAAATCGTTGAATCCCGCGGTAAATCTTGTCCGAGTGGTGGTTATCTGGCCTAGAATCGCCATATCTGAGACTATTCCGCTCTGACAAAACGAGATAAGTGAATGATGAAAATAAAAAAGAAACTAAAAAAAAAAATTGTACAAACATAGATAACACATAAAATCATATATACATATGTCATATCATCAGCGTCGGAGAGACATTGAACGATGGCTGAAAAACAACGAAAAATCAAGGAAGGAAAAACCATAATAAAAAAATTGAGAGAAAAAAACATTTATTTACAAAGTAAACAATTAAAAACGAGTGAAATATATTGGTGCCAACTAAAATATAGTGGCCTTTGTAACATGTTTTAGCTAGGGGTGGGCACATTTCCTGTCCCGTTTCATAAGCCTAAGCGTTCGGGTATTTAGGTTGGGTTCAGATCGACCCATTCGGATTTCGAGAGTCGGGTTTTCGGATCTTGAAATCTATGACCCATTCGGGTAAAATTATTTTTCGGATCGGCTCGGGTCGGATCTACTTCGGTTTCGGGTCAGGTTTGGGTCTCACCATGAAACTCATTCGGGTTTCGGTTTTTATTCTAGTTTTCCGGATATTTCGGGTAATTCGGGAAGAATTGTAATTTTGTATTTTTTTTTAATAATAGAGTTGCAAAATATCCGAAAATGCAAAAAAATGTTTAAAAATCAAAATTTAGCTAAAGAAACAATATTCGAGTCCAACCGGTACGGTTCGGGTCTGGTTTGGGTTCGGATCGCATTCGTATCTCAACATAGAACTTATTCGGGTTTAAGATTTTTATTGGTATATATATTTTAAAATAATTTGATTAGTATGTTTTGAGTTTTTTGTTTAAAATATAATTAAAAAAAATTGTAATTTTATTTTCAAAATACAATAGAAAATGTTTCACATTTATTTTAATAAACAAATAAAAACTTCTGATATTTTTGTATAAACATAATTTGTCTTCATTTTAACTTACAACAATTTCTACCATTGTAAATCTTTTTTAAAATACATGAATAAGTTATAATTATAATTTTTATATATAACTTTTTTATAATTCGGGAATTCGGATACTCATTCGGGTTTCGGGTTCGGATCGGGTATATCCGTTATCCATTCTAATAACAAAGTTGGTCCTGATTAGATAATTGAATAGGGTCGGGTCAGTTTCAGTTCCTCTAATTCGGGCGGATTTCGGGTATACCCGATCGAGCGGATAATTTGTCTAGACCTACCGTCCCATATAGATATCCATTCCCGTTTGGGACAAGTTTTCATTTCCCGGGAACGGGACGGGACAGGAACGGAAATTCCTGAAATCCCGTTTTGTCCTGAAAATATTATATTTCTATATATAATTATATAGATTAAATATATATAATATTTATGAAAAATGAATATACCTAATTTCTAACTTTTACAATTTTTATTACTAAACATTTTAAATAAAACTAATAATTATGTTAATTTGCCATATAAAATTAGAATAATATATGTCAATATATCTTCATGACAAAAAAAATATGTCAAAATATCTTTTATAATATAATATTGTTATTGTACATATTATATTAATTTCACATATTATATTACAATAAAAGATAAGATTGTATTTTTAAATATTGGTGGTTGAATATTTATTTGTTTTATTTTGATTGTTAGATATATATTTTATTGATGTTTAACTAATTATGTTGGCGTTTTTAGTTTTAAATTTTTTAATTATCAAATAACAAAATATCTAAAAAATTTGGGATTTCTCGTTCCCGTCCCGTCTCATTCCGTCTCATCCCAAATATTAAACGGGACAAAAATAAAACAAGAATTTTAATTCTCGAATTTCTGTTTGCCCACTCCTAGTTTTATCCCATGATCATAACAAATCTTACCGCGGTTATTTATAAATACCAAGTATTTTGGTCAAAAAAAGCAAACCTTTAAAAATTAATGATTTGATTGCGGAAATCAAACCTCAAAACCCTAAGAAGGTAAATTATTATCTTTGATCCTCACAGCGAATCCATCCCTTTTTCCCCGCCAAATTCTGCTTGACACACTCTCCTGCCATGTCTTTGCGGACTCGTCATTCTCCTGGGATTCCATCTCCTGCGAAGCAAAGGAAGCAAGCTCCTAAGGATTCCATGACGCCGAGAGTTAATAGGTATCGTCTTCCTTATTATCTAAAACCTGGCGCCGTTGTGGAGATCAGCTCCGACGATACTGGCTTCCGTGGCTCGTGGTATCCAGGAATAGTGGTCACGGCCCCATCCTCGGATTCCCTTAAATGCGAGGTGGAGTACACGACGCTGTTCCTCGACAAAGGCGGTAGGAAGCGGCAGAGAGAGGTTGTTAACATTACTCAACTTCGTCCTCCGGTGCCGCCGATTTCTGAAAAGGAGAAAAGGAAGGATATTGTGGTTGGGGAAGAGGTAGACGCGTATTACAATGACGGTTGGTGGGAAGGAGTGGTGACGGAGGTTCCTGGTGACGGTAAATTCAGTGTTTTCTTCAGGAGTTCGAGGGAACAAATTCGGTTTAGGAGAAATGAGTTAAGGTTTCACAGGGAATGGGTTGATGGCATTTGGAAGCCGCCGCTAGAGGAAACAGAGGATAAGGAATCAGAGGAAAACAAAGTAGACGACACGGAATACGAAGAGGTAACACATTTTTTTCGCTTTCTGATTCCTGTAACCTTTTCCATGGAAGTAGCTTATTTCAATTGGAGTATCTTTATGTAGTGCAGCCTCAACTGGATCCGAAAACTGCCAGAGCAATTGCGAAACAAGTATTTTTCAGTGGCACACTTGTTGAGGTTAGCAGCGATGAAGAAGGTTTCGAGGGGTCTTGGTTTGCAGCTAAAGTTATTGAACCCATTGGTGGAGACAAATACCTTGTTGAGTACCGAGACTTGAGAGAAGATGATGGCATAGAGCCATTGAAAGAAGAAGCACACTTTCTGCACATAAGGCCACCACCGCCACCAAGTGAGGATGGTATAGATTTTTCTGTTGGGGACAAGATTGATGCTTTTTACAATGACGGCTGGTGGGTAGGTGTTGTCATAGAGATTATACAGGATGGAAGAGTTGGTGTATATTTTAAGCAGTCAGGAGAAAAGATGCGATTTGGAAGGCAAGGTCTTCGTCTGCATAAAGATTGGGTTAATGGGATCTGGCAGCTACCTCTGAAAAGAGGAGAGACAAAGCGGGCAAAGGTTCTGTAAGATGTCCATATTCCTATACCATTCTCAACAGATTCTTTTTGTTATGTATGGTTTTTAAGTTTTAACTTGGATCTGCAGAACATTTCATGTAATCGGAATGTGAGACCTAAGAAAGCAATCGAGAAGCAGGAGTTTAGCATTGGAACTCCGGTGGAAGTTAACAGTGAGGAAGAAGGATTTGAAGATTCTTGGTTTTCTGCAAAACTTATTGAACACAGAGGAAATGACAAATCCATTGTAGAATATGATAATATAAAAGCTGAAGATGGAAAAGAACCTTTGAGAGAAGAAGTTAATGTTTCACAGATAAGGCCTAAACCACTAGAGAGTGTCATGGTTTGTCGGTATGAGAAGCATGACAAAGTTGATGCTTTGTATAATGATGGATGGTGGGTCGGGGAGATTGTAAAGGTTCTTTCAAAGTCAAGTTACCTGGTTCTCTTCAAGACGAGTCAAGAGGTGCTAAGATTTCATCATTCTCAACTAAGGCTACATCAGGATTGGATTGATGGTAAGTGGATAACACCTTGAGCAAATATATTTTCGAAAGATGTAGGTCCTCTTATTACCTATATGACATTTAGCATCTTATTATCGTTTGTAGTCATGTGAATGGAAATAACATACCTTTTAAGTCTTTCTTGCTGTTTTATTAAATGTTTCTTGTTTTGGTATCAAATTCAGACCAACCCTGTTAGAAAAAGTAAAATAACATCACTATCAGGACCGTCCTGAAAGTTTAGGAACCTTAGACAAATCTAAAATTTATGGACCACTTGGAATGAATTTATTTTTCACAAAAAAATGGGGCCTATATCTAATGTAAAATATTTTAAAAAAATCTTGGTGCCGAGACGAATGTTTCGTTTCGCTCATACTCATAGCTATTGGTAAACACTGGTCGGAAGCATCACTTGATGTCGTGGTTTCATGAATTAGACTAATAGTCCCAATGCATTATAATATCTTGAAACAATCGTCTTGAATGTAAACCTTTTTAACTTTACAAAGAGAGAGTTGCAAAGCTTGGCGCAGAGTTTTCATGGCAGTGATTATTTAACAATGTCTCTATGTGTTTGATTTCCTTAGGCATTGACCCTGTGAGTACCTCATAGCCTGTCTCAGTGATCAGAATATCATCCTCTATCCTTATCCCAATCCCTTGGAATCTACAAAATAATAAAATATCACAAAAGTAGTCATGTAAAAAAATCACTCATATTTGGATGCAGATATACTTAGAAACCACAATATTTCACATGAAAGAGAGCCTTTGTACCTTTCAGGGCAGTTAAATGAAGATGGAATGTAGACTCCTGGCTCGATCGTTATCACCTGTTGTGATCATTGGCTAATTAATAATTTCGACAATCAGGAGGATTCAACAAACAGCGTGTTTGAAGAAAGAGAGCAAGTAAAAGATGAAAATGCTTACAAAACCAGGTTGCAAAGGACGATCATATCCAACAGCAGAAGAATCATGCACATCCATCCCAAGGTAGTGACCTATTTATCCATCACACGATAACTCTGATGGATAAGTTTTCCCCAACTATACAAACAGTCTATTTTGTGTTTTTGGTTACATGAAGCTTTTATACAGAGCATTATGCACACCTATGGAGGTCGGATTCAGCTGGTGATACAGTCTACGACTCTTCAAGATGCCCATCTTCATCAGTCCATCGCACAACAACTCTGTCTGCAAAATCACAAAGCATCATCACAAATCACAAAGTTATGGCTGTTGACTGCTTTGGTATTTCTGACATCACTGGTCCATTTTAGCTGAAGCACAAAGATGCGGCTTACGATAAGGTTTTATTTACCGAATGTGTGTTTAGCTGACGGATGGTTGTGCCAGGCTTACATAGCTTTATACACTCTTTGTTTGTCTCCAGTATAAGATCATATAGCTCTTCCTGAAAAAAAAAACACAAACACCATACTCTGATCTTCAATAAGAGCAAGAATTTGGCGATAGATTTTGAGAATAGTAGGTTGGTTTTAGGTCTTAGTTTCATCCATCCAAACACTTACACCAAACCAAAATCGCAAACAGACAGAATATCTAGCTACTAGACAAAAGAAAATAAAAAACGAGACAGCAGAAGCTATAAACCTGAACAGAATTGAACTTTCCGCAAGGTGGCCACGTCCGAGTAAGATCACTAACATAACCATGTAACTCACAACCCATGTCCATCAAGACAAGATCACCTTCTTTTATCTGTAGAAAATTATGAGCACAAGATATTGGCTTCGAGAACATCTATGTATTAGCAATCAAGTAGGGTTTTGTCAAACTTACTCGCTGATCATTTCGTGAATAGTGAATAACACTAGCATTTGGACCTCCACCTACCACAGGGTTGAATCTGAAAGACATAAGAAGAATAAGATATACCTTCTTTTAATAAACCCTGAATCACATTTTTATTCATGGACTAGACTTACGCCATTCGCTGAGCACCTCTTACCCGGCACTCATATTCAACTTGTGCTGCTAAGATGCCTTCATCGGGAAACCGTTTTGAATGTAGCATTGTTTTCAGAAGACCCTGCGTATGAAATGATCCAAATCACAACTTGAGCTTACTATCTATAATGATGGCTTTGCCGTAATCAGGATTACCTGGCAAGCAATAGATGCAGACTCTCTCATCAATTTGAGTTCCGCGGGTGATTTAATTAACCTCAGCTCATGTGTTAAACTTGAAAGAGTTTTTACTTTGCCAAGAGTTGCTGACTTTCGAAACTCATCCAAGTTTGTGTATCTTTGTGACGCCGTTTGAACATTATGAAACACTTTTGAAGAATTTCTTATCATTTCCGAAAGAATCTGTACATAAAGAATATGAAATTAAAAAATAACAGAGTCAACAACATAGGAAATTTTACAAGAGCTCCCATTAAGAGGAGAAATATATGTAACCTCGGGTAATTTGCTTATTGGATATGCTTGTTCTGCCTTGAACACCTGGGAAGCAGCATCAACTCCAGCTACTTCTCCTTGCCAAGCAATGTCCTACATCACAGACCAATTCTTATGAATCGCCAAACAGAAATCAATAGAGAAAGTCATGTACTAATAGATCATCATCATACATTAGGAGTTGATTCCGGCATGAACATGCATAAGCCGTGTTCATGACTTAAAACAGCAACACCACCTGGTTGCTGGCAGCCAGTAAGATACAAATAATCAGCCTCTTGTCTAAACGTATATGGAACAACGTCTGTCATCATCTTTACAGGAGCTGAAGAAATTATAGATAAGCAGTTCTGAGGAAGAAGCTCCAAAAGTTTCTTCCTTCTATCAATGTATTCCTCAATTCTTATTCCGGGTGTGACCTCTCCTTCCGCCATTAACTAATGCAGAAGAACGAATCACCAATTCATCAGAGCATAGAAAAGAATTTGCAAATCCAAGAGAAGATAGTGAAAGTATGATGGGAGTTACATGAGGATGAGAAGCTGGAGTTGGCTGACCAATGTCTTTGACCCTTTGGGTTGAATAAGCATTGCGACTGATGACCTGAAATCCCATTTCATAAACAAAATGTCTCTCAGACTGAAGTCGTGATATAGATAATCGAGACGAAAACAAGTAGTTAGCATCGATGGTTAATAAAGTCTCGGGATTTCTGTAAATTTTATAGAAAGTCAACTCCCGTTAAAATAGAAAATAAAAGCTGAGATTTTTTGGGTCTAGGAGGAGATCTCTGCAAATTTGAAGAGCTTTAATCCTCAATTTTCATGAACAGAGCTTGGTGATGAACAATAGAAGACGAAGCGAATCGTGGAGAAAAGATGAATTGAGAGAATTACCAGAGTTCTAGATGTTCTCCGAACAAGGATCCGTGCAAGTACATGCATATCTCTTCTCTCCTACAGATGTTCTATTGTTCTGTCTCTGGTAGGCTTTCAGGGTTTAGCTGTTTGCCGTCGCGTTTCGGGGTTTTAAAAAAGCTACTGAATCACTGGAATCCAATATAGGGTTTTAAAAAAACAAAATCTTTTTTTTTTTTTGTCTAATTGGGAAAATAAAAATAGCAGCCCACTTGCTCAAGTTCAAAGCTTTTTAATTCTTCATTCTTCGCCATCTCTCTCCCTCTGCATCAATCAATACAGCCAAATAGGTAAGAAGAGAGATAGGGATTAACGGTGGCTGTTGCAATAGAGGAAGAGCATAGCATGTTTGTGAAAGAAGAGAAAGGGAAGAGAGAGTGTTAGAGATTAACATTTGTAGCTGGTGTTTCAGTTCTTCCACATAGACTCCTTTTGCTTTATTAACTAGACAAGAGTATGACGTGTGATTTATCCCACAGTTTAAATAAGATGTAGAATCAGACAATATTTGATGTAAATAAGGACAACATAAAAAGCCAATTTCGCGCAACAACTCAAAAACTCAAACTTGAACCTGTACAAATGTTGACAACAGTTGCAAAATCTGAATATCTGTTCCCCAAACCAAAAGATTTTAATTTTTTCAATACCCTTTTCAAAGATAAATTTGAATCAACCAGGAGGAGAATCCGTCTGGTTGTTCCAGAAATCGAAGTCCGGTTGTGGATTATCCTGCAGATTCTGCTCTTCCACATCTTCCTCCCAATATCTCTCCAAGATCTTAATAGCCTTCTCATATATCTCATCATCATGGAATTGAAGGTTGACGATTTTATCCAACCCATCAGATTCCTCTATTATCTGTGCACAGAGATTCACCCCATCATTTAGTCCAATCTCCATGTCAGCCTTACCAACCTTGAGAATGTTTTCAAGACCATCAAGGCATACTATCACAATCCTCGGATCAGGACAGATCAAAAGATCACAAAGTGGTTTGATACAGCCTTGAGTCACCAAATATCTGCATACAAAACTCTGTTACAGCATTTTCTATTTTCAGATAGCTGATGATACAAGACAGTAATAGAGATGACGTACTGAATCTGCTCATGAGACCCACCTGAGGTGACATTGGAAATAGCCCAAGCAGCTTCTTTCTTTATATCGAACTCGGCGTTTTGGAGCAAGTGCATAAGAGGTAGGATTATTCCAGTATCAACCACAGCCTAATGTTTCCAATAAATGATTACCTTTCATGAACATCTGTGTTCTTGACATGTTTAATATAGCAAAAAAAAAGCTTCATCATACCTCGATCTGAACTTTATTACCAGAAGTAATATTTGAGATAATCCAACATACTTCTTTTTGTATACTGATCTCTTGATTTTGCGTAAGCAATCTATAAAGTTGTGGAAGCACGCCACTATCAATTATAAACTGTAAAAAAAAAGCAAATATAAAGTTATAGTCAAAATGCCAAAACCTTATAAAGATGTCGTTTGTCATAAATCAGACCTGTGTCTGAATATCATCACCAGTTACGATGTTCCCAACAGCTCTAAGGGCAGGAATGAGAATCGTAGATGACGGATGACTTGAAGGAATATATATATATATTAGTCAGTGAAGAATAAGAACATGAGATTGTCAAGACAAATATATTGTACAGGAAAAAAGGAACTAACCCCAGAAGTTCAACAAGTCGTGGACAGACACCTGCCTTGATCACAGCTTGAATCTGATCAGTGGGGCCATCTGCAAGGTAAGAGAGAGCCCAGCAGGCATCTGTGAGAACTTCTTCATCATTTAGATTGATAAGCTTCCGAAGAACTGGCAACGCAGGCTTCACCTGAAACATATGAATAACCAACACAATAGCTTGAGCATTAAATCATAAGAGAATCCAGTTCTGTAATCTTACCAGTTCAAATGGTGTTGGTGGTTTACCACGACAGAAGTTGGACAAGATCCATGCAACATTAGTCATAGATAACCTAAAATTTTCATTTAACTGATCCAGCAATGGCTCAAGCGCTCCAGAGTTGAGAACAAGATCCCTGAAATTTGGAGAGTCTCCAGCAACATTTCCCAAGGCCCAAACCGCTTGGTCTCGAACATCATCACTATCAGAACTAAGAAGCTCAACAAAGATAGGAACCGCCCCATGTTCAATCACAACCTGAGTATGATCTGATGTTCCTGAGACAACACTGGTCAAAGCCCACGCAGCCTCAAACTGCAAATGTAAGCATTCTTGAGTTTTTAAGGTGCCATTGATAAGTGAAAAAAATCTAAAATGTAGGAAGTGTAAGGACATACTTGCAGTTGTGGATAGTCTTCCATTCCAAGAAACTCCACAAGACGTGGGATGACACCAGATTTGATCACTTCATCAATTGGAGGACTCTGCTCTGCTTATCAAAACATGAGAAAAGCAACCATCAGATGTCTATTACACATAGATTACCCCCGAGAATGGACAGTTGCTTCTACCTATAGATAGTAACTTTCTAAATTGAGTCGTGGTTTTTAGCTGAGTTTCAAGATCATCAGAATAAAGACCTTCTACCATCTTTGGGATACGTTTTAACTGATAAATGACAACAAACAACATCAAACAGCTTTTCCACAGAAACCAAAAAAAAAATAAAAATATAGGTTCTAAAATATACAATTAAATCCTCAGTTTTTCAGTGATCAAACAAAGATTTTATGTATAAACTAGCTAACAAGTGTCTCAAAATTCAGAAAAGTGAACAAACTCGTTTTTCAACGGCGAAAGCGTTCTTCTGAAGCATCATTACTTCGCGGCGCTTCTTGAAGAGATTGTCCTCACGCCTGTTTTTTCTAATCTTAATGAGATTATCCTCTCTCCTCCGCCTTGCCTTATCGGCATCGACCCTTTTCTTGTATATCTTCTTCCTCAGCTCTGTTCGTGTACTCGGCCTCAGTGGCATCGTTTGATCGTATTTTTTTAGCTACTTTGAATCCTTCCTTCCAGCAAAGAGACGTTTGCCATTCCCACGATTTCACATTTCTTTATTTTTGTATTGTTTATTTGAACATGGGGATCAAGGCATATTATGAACTATATTCTATTGTGCACTTTAATACCTCAACTTAAATTTGGTAGATTTTGAATCATAAACTATAAAAATAGTACATTTAACTACCTAACTATTAACTCCGCTTA
>OVAW01001161.1:0-10361 GCA_900406365.1 Heliophila coronopifolia | reverse complement strand
TTATGGTTTAACATCTTTATATATTATATATAAATATTTAACATATAGAAAATATTAAACAACAATATTTTTTTCAATAGTCATCACAACTTTTACTAGAAAGTTGAAAAATTAAGATATGTTAATTTACTAATATTATTAGTTTTAGGGAAAAAAAATTATTATCTAACAATTATTCCATATTCAATTCTAGATCTCAAAAGTCATCTCTTCGTAAATCTAATAAAATTACAAAGAGAGTAATTCTACCTTCTCAAAAATGATATTTCCAAGATACATTTTATTTAAATAGCATTTAATTTATATCTTTCTTACCCTTATACCTTCTCTTTCAATATATCAACAATTTTTTTTGTTTTTGTATTGACAAGAAAAAAAAAAAATCAGTTATACATATTTTCTACGACTCTGCATTCATCAAGATGGAGAACCTCTTCCAACATGAAAATTCATCTCTATACTCTAATTGAAAATACCAATCTCGCTATCTCTCTTCTGTTGATTAGAAAGAAACTCAATGTTTTAATAGAGAAATTTATTAAATTAAATTATTTTAAACTATAACATAAAATTTAAAACAGCTTTTTTATTTTAATTATTTAAAATTATTTATTTTTACAATGTACATAAATTTTGTAACTGTTAAGTTAGATTTTTTTATTACATTGGTTTATTGTCAAAAATATAATTGTAAGATAAAAAAAAATTCTTCTATTTATCTACTTGACCAAAAAATTATTTATCTACTTTATTGAAATTTTTTTTTTCTTTTACATAGAGAACTTTTTTTCATATTTTAATAATTAAGGATTAATTAAAAAAAAAATTGGAATGAAAATTTTAATTTTACTTATTAAATACTTTTCAGTATTTCTTTACTTCAAATTTATTTAATGAAATATATTTTACTAAAATTTAATGTAAATTATATTAGTTTAACTAAATCATATCCCGCGCATAGCGCGGTATTAAATTTTTTATTTTTTTAATCACATAAATTTTGTTTTTATAAATATTNTTTAACTAAATCATATCCCGCGCATAGCGCGGTATTAAATTTTTTATTTTTTTAATCACATAAATTTTGTTTTTATAAATATTTTTATTTATGCTATTATCATTTTTGGTATGTTTTGATTTTATTAAATAATAGCTATTGAGATTTTAATTTATAATAGTTTTTTTTGCATTATTTTTTATTTATGTAAAATATATGCGTTATGTTTGTTATACAGTGTTGTGCACAATATATTTATGTACAGTGTTGTGCACAATATTATTGACATTAAGATCATTTTTTCCAATTATAATTTTTTTTATCTGAGATGAATGTGTTATATTAGAAGAAAAAATATTTTATATTGTAATAATCGTATGGTTTACTAAAAAAAAATTAAAGTTGCTTCCTTTTATGATGTCATGAACTTATAGATTTTTAAATACTGTATTTTTTATAATCTAACAATTAATCAAAACTTATGATTTAATATTTTCATTTTTATGAAAGTAGACGTGAAATTTTATGATTTAATAATAGTTAGTTATTGGAAATAGGAATTTTTTTCCATGAAACCAAAGAGTTTAATTAAAATCAACATAAATTGATTTTACTAAAATAGCCTTTTAGTAATTATAATTTTGTAACGGCATTATATGTGATTGTTTACAAACTAAAAGTTTTTCAATAAAAATTTTATGTTTTAATATATAGTAGATAATATATTAATTAAATCATTGAATTGAATGTTCAAATCTTAAGTTGACATAAATATTTTTTTATAATATATTTTTATCAATGACATTTTATGTAATATAATATATGAGTAAATATTTTTTTTTCTAAAATTGTTTCCGTAGATTATTAGAATTCAAATGCAAATACATAAAGCAACAAACTATCTATAAAGAATTAGTGACTTACAGTCTCTCTTCAATAATTGATGAAATGCCATTATATAACGATACTGATACATATATTTATTTTTTTATTTTTGTCTTTTTCAAAATGTGTATTTGTTTATTAAAAACGTACTTTTCTCATACCAATTTGGTTTTTAATAATTTTTTTTTATAAAGAAAAAATTAATAAAATAGACCATATTTCAGATCAAAATTAGTATTTAGTAATATAGACCAGATTTTTTTTTAATAAAAAAATATGCTGTTTTTGGGTGAAATGTCAATTATATCCTTTATTATCTTTTCCATCGAGACCTCATTTTTTTCCCAGTCAACATTTATGTTCTTAGAAAATCATCATCTTGTTCATTTTTTATAAAATTATTTGGGTATATTCAATTCTTTTTCTTCAAAGTTAAATACAATATAAAACGTTTCCTATATCTGTTTTTTTCTCCAATTTCAGTCACTTTTCCTATATTTTTGTTCTATTAATCTAGATTTTTGTGAAATTCAATCTAGGTTTTAAAGTTAAAATGCAATCTATGATTTCTGTTTTTCTCAATATTCTTGTTTGTCTCCACATTCTCATCTTTTTCTTAGGAACTTGACTCCATTATCCTGATTTATAAAAGAAATAAAATTGAAAAATATAACCCGAAGTCCTCAGCTCTAGTGGTAAAGGGTTCACAGCTGTAAGTTCCGCCTCCTGGGTTCGAGGCTAGGGAGAGACGTAAATTTAAATGGACAAAGGGGCTAGCGCCGAAGTCTCCTGGCACAGGAGAAGGGTTCGGGTTTCGGTCGGGGTCACCCTCTGTTAACAAAAAAAAAAATTGAAAATATACAAAAATAAAAGTTAAATTAGGAAACAAGTTAAAGATGAGACATGGTTTTTGATGAACTCTTCAAGCTCTATATGTGGAAGCTGGAGAAGTTGAAAATGCTGATTCTTTACTAAACCAAGGCATCATCATAAAATCAAAAGCCATACAAAACAGATGATGAACTCCTTTATGAATGAGAGAAGTTGGGTATACATGACATAATACATACTCCCTCCATATTTTATTAAGTGTCTTTTTAGAAAAAAAATATTTAGATAAATAAATGTCGTTTTAGGTAAAAATTGATACATTTTTCATATTTACCCTCAACTTTATTGATGTAGTGATTTATTTTTTTATTAAATCAAGATAAAACAACCAATGAGATTTTAAAATTGCTAATAATTTAGTATGAAAGAAAAATGGTAAAATAGACAAAAATAATTTACCTTAAATATTGTGCAAATGTCTAAAACGACATTTAATAAAATACGGAGGGAGTATAACAAACCTTTTTGTATCACTATTAACCCTTCATCTCCCACCAGTGGAGATGAAGTCCTAAGAGTAATACAAAAAAGTTTGTTATGTATTAAGCATTGATTGATGTATACCCAATTTCTCCATAAGTTTGTTATTCCATAAGTATCCCTCCGCAATGCCCTTTACAATCTCAAACCTCTTTTCCCATTTCAGCAATGTACCATAACCCGAGATACCAATAATCTTTTGATGCGTCGGGTTGGAAAAGACCAAGCTCTAAGACTTGATTAGGAGAAACCAAAGGTTTTCCGGTTGATAAGATATATCATCTTGTAAAGTTGAAAAACCTCCCGACGAGAGAGAGAGAGGAATTATCAATCAAAGAGCTCTCTGTGATACAAAAATTAAATAAAGGAGAAGAGAGATCTCGTGCTCCTTAATTGCGTGAGAATTTATATACCAGACAATGACTTCATGGAAGCTAAGACTTTTGGCGACCGAAACCTACAGATAAAGCCACGTACTCACATGCCTCCCATTGACTCTCTACAACAAGAAAAGCGTTATGGCCAAAGCATTCTGGATAAAGACTTTTGAGTTATACATGTTACATGTCTACATGCATTTAAGTGAGTGAGAAAAAAAAACAAAATCCACCAAAATGTTACATGTCGTGTACAATCCACATTTATAACACTTTCAATTCCACCTTTTTTTTGTTTATAGAGGCCATGCCCTGGCAAAGCTACATACCATTTAATACTAACATATATACTTTTGTTAACTTCGTACTTTGTTTTATGATGACATGTTCCAATGCTTGGTCGGTATTTTTGAGACAACTGTCTACACAACCACATGTCTAATAACCATTTGTGTTTTACATTTTGCTTTTTCAGCTATTTAATAATTATAATATTTGCTTTTATAATGTTAATAAAAATTAGTGTGAATTGTTAATTATTTATATATATTTGAGGTTTATTTTGCATTTTGTTAAACAATCTAACGGTAACCTTCAAGATGAACTATAGGCTTCACCTAAAGATCATTTTGAAAAGCTAAGTCCTCGTATTGCAAATAGTTACAAAAATGGGAAACTAAGAAAATCATACCTCATGTAGCAAGAGTCGAAATTGGCCCACGGGAATGACCTTAGTCACTGCTTCTCACCAGGCTGCAAAAAAGCCCACAGCCACCGCTTGTTAGCAGACTGCGGAAAATCCTTTGGTCCCAGATTTTCTGCGCGGTGTGGACATAGTCATGGACATTTTTTACCACAAGTCTGCATGGGCTTGAAATTATCTTGCCCATTATGCTGCGGGAATTTTCCCAAAACCGCAGTTGAGCGGCCTGCCGCCTAATCGACACTTAAGAGTTTTCATTTGAGATATGTATCTACATCAGCTTCATATATAAATCTTGGATTTTTATTTGCAATCAAACTATAGTATTCATGTGAAGATATTAGATATGTAACAATTTAAGAGTCATGTAAACTTAGATATGTCTTTGCATTCAAATTATAGTGTTCATGTGAGATGTAATTCAAAGTCATAAATCTTAGATTTTTCATTACAATTACATACTAATACAATTCTGGATTTGATTTTTCAGAATGGACTTGACACCAAGATCAAAAGATCAAGAAAACAAATGAAGGAGAGAAAGAACAGAGCAAAGAAAATCTGTGGTGTTCAGAAAGTAAGAGACCAAAACCACCTATCTATAAAATCTACATTTACACTTCTTTGTTTGTGTCCTTTTTTTCCTTACTAATTTCTATTATTCAAATGACTGTGTAGACAAAGGCTGGTGACCCTAAGAAGTAGTGAGATGTTGAAGAAGACAACATCAGTTAGACAGTTACCGTCAGTGGCGAATCCAGAACATAAATATAGGGGGTGCTAAAAACATTTTATGAGGGGCGGAGCAAAATTAGACATAGAAATATATTTTTTTTACATGTAAGAAAAAATATTTTCCCCGAGCGAGGGGGGCCGGGCCCCCTAGCCACCCCTTGACTCCGTCCCTGGTTACCGGCATTGTCGGGTTTTATGCTGTATCACTCTGTTTTATGGTCATGTTTTGTTATTAGATCTCTTCTAATTACGTCCGGATTTACAATTGTTCTGTCTTTGTTTGGATTTGAACAGGTGGTTAGATTTTGTTTTAATGAATTTATTTTAGACTTTATCTTTTAAAAACCCATTTGTTTTGAGCCGTAGGTAGTGTTCGATATTTTGACTTTCAAGTAAAGGTATCAAATGGGCTGGCTGCCCGCTAACGGTCCCAATCCGCACCGAAGTGGGGTGGTTTTGGTTTCTAACTTCTATGTATGTGGGCTTTAGCCTATGTGGTTTTTATGTTTGAGATCATTTATATCCTCAAGCCTATGCGGATGCCTGCCGAGCTTGCTATTTTGCCCGTAAATGTATATTTTAAACACAATTGGCTAACCATGAACTTAATTCAATTGTCCATGAATCCAATCAACTGCCTAACCATATACCCAATTATATCCAACGGTGAAATCAACCAAGCTGCCCAACCATGACAAGACATTCAGCTCGCTAGGCGATAATAAATTTTATTTGGAGCACCCAATACCTTGTGGGTTTTAAAAATAAAATGTAGTAGGGTGGGTGCCCAGACACCTAGGGGTGGGCAACAAGAATTCGGGACGGGATATTTCGGAAACGAGAATGGTATGAGAATTCGGGAACTAAAATACTTGTCCATTTTTGTTCCGTTTAATATTTGGGAAGGGAACGGGATGTGATGGGAACGAGAAATCCTGAATTTTTTTAGATATTTTTTTATTTGATAATTAAAACTTTTAAAACAAAAAAAAACCCAACATAATTAGTTTAACATCAATAAAAAAATATATATCCAACGACCAAAATAAAACAAATAAATATTCAACCACCAAATAATCAATTATTTTATTGTAATTTAATATAAAAATTATCATACTATGTAAAATAACGATATTATATTGTAAAAAATATATATATAGTGATATTTTCTATTCTAATTTTATATGGCAAATTAATATAATTATTAGTTTTATTTAAAATGTTTAGTAATAAAAATGTAAAAGTTGACTATTAGGTATATTTATTTTCCATAAATATCTTCTACATATCTAAATGATATATAATTATATATAGAAATATAATTTTTGGGGAAAAAACGGGATTTCGGGAATTTCGTTCCCGTCTAGTCCCGTTCGGTCTCCGTTTGGGAAATAAAAAACTTGTCTTAAATGAAAATAAATTTTTATATAGGACGGAATAGGAACGGGACGGATCGGGACGACAGATGTGTCCACCCCTACATACACCCCTTCTTTTTAGTACAATTTGCTGATTTTGATTTTGACTAATTTAGCGTTTGAGTAATTTGATTTTCAATTATTGTTTAGATGCAATCATGTTAGGTTCTTGTACACTAACGCATATAAAAACTAATGATGTGTCTTATGAATGTGTTATGCCAGTAATAATTTTAGTTTTTTTTAAATACATTTAATCCGAAAATCTTTGATGGTTTAATATGTTTGATACATTTAAGTTTAATAAAGTTGAAAAGATGGGAAGCTTTCAGGATGAGAGCTCCTTCTTCCGGTTCGAATCCCATAAAATACATCAAACATTATTAGAATTCAAATGCAAATACATAAAGCAACAAACTATCTAAACAAAGAATTAGAGATGAAATGTTTTTTCGATAAACAATATTATTTTGGTATACAAATTAAATGTTTGTAAACATATATTTGTACATAGGGATAGGCGAACGGGAATTCCGGATAGGATTTATCGGGACCGGGAACGGAACGGGAATTCGAAAACTAAAATACTTGTTCCGTTTTTGTCCCGTTTGAAGTTCGGGACGGGAACGTGATGGGATGGGATGGGACGCGACGGAATCTAGAATTCCCGACATTTCTTTGACTTTGTTAGTTGATAATCAAAATTAAATAATTTTTTAAAAAATAATATAATTTATTTAATATCAAACAAATTATTATTCATTAATACAAATAAATTATATAATATATTTTTATAAATTTTTTTTTCAACCTATATTTTTATAAATTAAATCAAATATTTAACAACTATAAATCTACCAACAAACATAAAACAAAATGAGTATTTAAGGAATGTATAACATTAATAACTACAAAACTCAAGCCGATTAATAAACTTTTTTATATATTTTTTTCCAATTAACATTCTTATTTATTAGAATATAAAGATGATATCTTGTTAATATATATTAATATCTTCTATAATAATAATTTAATTTGACAAATTAACATAAATATTAATTTTATTTTAAATTTTTAGTAATAAAAATGTATGAATATAGAAAGTAAGTATATTTATTTTCCATATATATATGATAAATATATTGTAGATATTTTATCTTTATGTAAGTATATATATATATATATATATATAAGGGATTTTTTGGGAGAAAACGGGAGTTCGAGAATTCTCGTTTCCGTTCCGTCCCATCCAGTTCCCGTTCGGAAATCCAAAATTTGTTCCAAACGGAAATGATTTCTTATATGAGACGAGAACGGGACGGGACAAGTCGGGATGAGACGAGACGGGAAATGTGCACAGTGCCCACGCATATTTGTCACTCAATCCAAATTCAACATAATGGTTTTATTTATTTATTACCAAACCGTTTATTTAAAAAAAGAAATCGATTTCTTATTTTTTCCAATATATATACTTTCTTTAACTGTATGCATACTAATTTGAATCTTAATTAATTACGACGTAGAAGCATCGAAATGACAATCATTAGACTTTATCGGTTTTTTTGCCCAAGTATAAGTAGGGATGTTAAAATGGGTAAGCCCGGCCCATTAGGGCTCGTACCCATTAGTACCCAAACCCTATAAGACCCGCTAAGCTCAAAAGGTCTATTAGGGTACCCATTATGATCCATTTAAATTTGTATATACCCAATGGGTACCCATTAGACCCATTTAAATATACTTAATATTACCCATTTAGACCCATTAATACATAATTAATGGGTATCCATTAGACCCATTTATTTTATATGTTATTTTTTTTCTTTGTCATATATTTCTTTATGATTTAAATTGTTAATATATATTTTAATGATTTTATATATATAAATTTGTTATATGATTAACTAATAAATAAAATTATATTTTTACATATATAAAATCACAAAACATTATAAGTATTTTTTTTTGTTTTTTATAAATATATAAACATTATAAGTTATTTACATATATAAATATTTTACTATAATTTTTTTTTAAACAAATCCTGAAATATATGAAGATTTTTTTTTGTCGGCTAAATATATGAAGTTTATTCTTTCATAAATCAGAATTTTCAGAAATTTAAAACTAAAAACTCTATTTTTTGTCCAAAAATTAAATCTGCGAAGGTGAAACGACCTAGTATATTATTATTTACTATTAATACTTTTATTAAGTTTATTCATTATCAACTAGATGAATATATATCATTTTTGCCGACAAAAAAAAAGAATATATATCATTTTTATAACAATTTTTTTTTACTTCTCTCCCTACTCTCAATCTAAGGAAGTTTTAGTCAACAATCGATTAGAGTTTTTTTTTTTACCTCATCTTGTAATTTTTCTTGGTGAATCAGGTCTCTAGCTGGTTTTCATGAGCTTGAAAGATGACGGAAGGATACAATGCAGAACTTATGCATTACAGATTCAAAGGATATGCCGGAAGGATATGAAATCTCAAAAAACCATATGATGTGATGAACGAACTTTAAGCATCTCTTTAGTTTTTGTGATTGTCGGAGATTACAAAAGACAGAGAACGAGGAAGACAAATCTGAATCGCCAAAAACCTAACGCAAAACGACGTCGTTTTGCTCTTTTCTAAAAAAAACAATAAACGGGCCTAATGGGTACCCGCGGAATCGCCAATTNAAAAAAAAAAAAACTAATGCAAAACGACGTCGTTTTGCTCTCTGGAAAAAAAATTAAAAAAAAAATAAACGGGCCTAATGGGTACCCGCGGGTTTTTGCCTAAAACCCATTTAATAAACGGGTTTTTAGCGGGTACCCATGAAAACCCATTAACAAAAAAAATGGTTAAATGGGTCTTAATTGGTTTTTGTTTTAACACATACCCATTGGGTACCCATTTACATCATACCCATTTTAACACCCCCTAAGTATAAGCTATAAATTTTGGTCAGATGATTGTAGAATAGAGGTTTTGTTTTGTCCAAGTATAATCTAGCTTCGGCTTTCCAAAGTTACCGTCTTTTGGGGCTGTTCCTCTTAGCTGTATTTCTTGTTTTTTTTGTATTGCAAAGCTATGTGTATGATGATTTTGTGATCTTATTCTTTTTTGCAACTCTCCTAACTTTAGCTCCTATGTTTTCTTTTACAGATACTGCTACCATGGTAAAGGATGACACACCACGTCATCGTGTATTGAGAGTCCCCAAAACTGATCCATCATTATCTTGGGGAAAGAGAAAGAGCCACACTCAACTGATCTCTGAACCTGCAACTCAAATGAATAAGTTTTCTAATGATGGAAACTTTATGAAGGAAATGCTTTCTAAAGAATCATGTGATATTTGTTCTGATCACATAAGTGATGCCGAACAGAAAACATTACCGTCAAAAGATAGTGAAGGGATACTTGTCACTTTAAGTGTGAATCAACTGGCTGCTAAAGCTTTACAGCTCCGTATGAAAGGGAAACATCAAGAAGCCCATAAACTTACGGAAGAAGCAGAGAGACTGAAAGCTAAGCAAGCTCTTGAACATGATTCATCCAAAGAACACAATATCATAACTGCTGCGATGTATGTTTCTTTTATTTCCGACTTCTGAGCTTTCTTTTTGTTTTTGCCAAATAGTTTTGATTTTCATTTCAATCCTTTTTCTTCTTAGATATTCAATCAAATATATGTCTGCTAGAAGGAAGAACAATGACGATAATACCGATCTGCATCTAGCCAAAACCATAATGCATAACAAACTGTATAAATCATCTAATCAAGCTGCTTCTGATGATGATGAGTACGACTACTATGGAGACGCACCAAGTAAAAAAACCCGGAAGCGGGAATTGTCCAGTACCAATCCCGA
>OVAW01001160.1:0-10363 GCA_900406365.1 Heliophila coronopifolia | reverse complement strand
TAACTACTGACAAAAAAAAAATTATTACCAATTAATTTCTTTCAAAAACCACTACATTTAACTCTTACCTAAAAAACACATTTCAAATTTATATTCTAATCAATTCTGTTAGTCACTATCGGAAATCGTCTGATATAATCGACGGCAAATGCCGTCACAGAGTTGTCGGTTAACGCCGTCTTACACCGTCGCATATCAACGAAAAAATCAGACGTCAAACACCGTCAGTTAAGTTGATGGTAATATACGACCGCAACGGACGGCAAGTTCTTTACGACCATATATATGACCGGGTTTCAACGGATTTGGTATGTCGGTTAAACATCAGTTATTTATCGTAATACCGTCTGTTAAATGCGACGGCGGAGCGGCGGTTGCTTAATCCGTCGCATATGCGCGTGTTTTCTTGTAGTGTAAATTTCAGATTAAATTTTGAAATTTCGGTGTTTAATCTCATTAAATCTTGATTTTCATTAAATTTTGGTGTTTAATATCAAAACTTGTTTCTTTTTTTTCTTTTTTTTTGTCAACTCCAAAACTTGTTTCTATATGCAACAAATCCACAATTTTCTTTTGGGAACTGTATTGGTTTTGATTGCCATTTCTTGTTTCTAATCAAAACCAATCTAATCATTAGAAGAAAAATGTTATTTTTTTGCACATAGAAATAAATAGTGGGTTCATGAGCATACAATAAGAAATAAGAGAGTTTACAAGAAATGAAAGAAAATTATAAGATAGGTTCACAATCATTAAGAAGATAAATTTTTTTTTTAAGAAACGTCATAACATATAAAGTTACCGGAGTGAACACATAACGCTATTTTTTTTTTGTATTTTTGACCAAATTTTTTAAAATAATTTAAATGATTAATCATTAGATCTCGTGTAGTTTGGAAAGTGTACTAATGAATACTAAAAATTCTTGACGAGTTTTAAATAGAATGGAAGAGGGAAAATTCTAAAGTTAACTCTAGAAAATTAATATAAAGTACCATTTTATGAAAACATAAGAAAAATAATTATTATTTTGTTTATTTTTCATAAGAATCTCCAATGTTAACTACACAATATCTTATCACCAACTTATGGAAATATTAAAGTGTGATATTTATTGTTGTTTATAAGGTTTTAAATTTTAATATTAGGAGTAAAAAAATATATTTATAAGAGTCCATGTTTTTGGGTTTTATATCGTAGTTGATGTTATTTATTTTAGAGATGATAAAATTTCGGTTGAAGATATTTTTTATATTTATATAGGAGCATAAGTTATTAATTTTTTTAGTGGATTAAAAAATTGGCCGTAAATTAAGAAAACAATTAAAACAACTATTTCAAATTCACCGCTAAAAACTGAATAAT
Organism: Heliophila coronopifolia; assembly: GCA_900406365.1. Taxonomy (NCBI): domain Eukaryota; kingdom Viridiplantae; phylum Streptophyta; class Magnoliopsida; order Brassicales; family Brassicaceae; genus Heliophila; species Heliophila coronopifolia. Next base: position 8,998 of record OVAW01001160.1, on the reverse strand, counting down.
ACACATATATATACATATATATTTTAAAAATTAATTTAATGTCAATTTATTAAAGTCAAATACCATTTGAGATTTGGATTGGAAAAGACTAAATGTAAGCCAATTGTGACTTTTTAGTTGATGAAAAATATGAGAAATGTTTCTCATTGGCTATAATGAAGAGTCTAGTTGGATTTTGTGTTAAAAAAAATGAACAATCACAGTTCCAATTTCTTGAAGATGATTAAATAGAGTTGCAAGATCTATCGCGATACAATTTTAAATTTTATTATTTTCCAACTCAAAATTAATTGGCAATAAATTTATTGTTAAATTTCACTTGGATATTAATTAGATATCATCATAACTTTCGATGTGAGATTCCTAATCTAGGCTGAGGACTTGTTCTTTTGGATAGTTGGTTGCTCCGCCTGGATGCTCCTTCTCGATACATCGTTCGTTTGACGGGTTTTCATGTGCATCTAGATTCAATTTTTCATTGTCATAAAGTTTTTCATAATGACAAATTACCAAAAAGGCATAATATTGTATAAATGATATTTTAATTATAAAAAATATATTTATTAAAAACTAAATATAATTTTTTCATTGTCATAAAGTTTTTAATTTGCCGCCAAAAATACAAATTTATAAGTTGTCGCCAAAGATGCAAAATAATGATTTCTCGTCAAAAGTGCAAAATAATTTTCTGCCAAAATCGAATTATTATAATTTCCAGTCAAAACTTAAAAATTATAATTTTCCGCCAAACCGTAAAATAATAATTTTTCGTCAACTCTGAAAATTATGATTTTGCAAAATTATAATTTGCCGCTGAAACTGTGAAATATAATTTCCTTCCAAAACAGCAAAATTTTTTAACTTTTTTTAAAAAATTATTTTTCAAAATTCTTTAATTTGATATTTATAAATAAGTATATTTTAAAGTACTAGAGTTCTTATATTTCTAAATTTTGATATGTAAATTATTATATTTTTTCATCATTTTGAAAACTTTAGGGTATTGAAAGAATCAACGTTGAAATGCTTTTAGGTTATTAGCTTTAGGCTAGGTTTATAATTTTCAACTAAATTGATTGTATTTTAGATTTTAGGTTTTGAGAGACATTTTGTGCATCTAGTTTCATTAATCAAACGCATCAAAATTTTCTGAAACTTTGGATATGTTTTAAAATATATTTGGACGCAACATCTAGTTTAAGTGTCAAATGACATTTCAACGAAATTTCATCCCACATCTGGTTCAATATGCTTTGTTCAGCTACCAAAACGAACACCCCTTGAATTTTAGTTGCAATAAAGTATTCACATCATGGAGGCACGGAAACAAAATTACAAAATTACATTTGAAATCTAAATAGTGATCAAGAAATCGGATTTCGATAGATTTAGACTAAGAAATCAAAAGAAACAAGAAGTTAACAAGAAATGAAATATAGAAGGAAAAAAACCTTAAAAATACGCCAACTCACATACGTTTTGCCGATTAATACATACACAACCTTTCAAAATGTGGAAATTTACTACATATCGCTTAACGGACGTAATGTTTTCCGTCAAATATTATTAAAATTCCGAAAATACCCTTCGTTAATGTCTAAATAAATGTTGTATCTGGAGGGAATCGAACTCATGACCTCTTAAATAAAGATCAGAGTCCTTACCAGTAGATTAAAATGTATACTATTGTTCTGAATTCATATATATTTTTATATAACCCCAAACCTTTGAAATAATGTTTTAAAATCTATTTAAAATTATATTTCACATTACTTTATTTATAAATATAAAATAATTCTAGTTTTCAATAGAATTTAAAATTGGTTTTTTAATTTATATTTTAAAATTGTGTTATTAAATTATATTATTGTATTATAATTTTAAATTATATGTACGAATTAAATTTTAAATTTTTACTAATTAAATTTTAAATTATATTTACGAATAAAATTTTAAATTAGATTTTCGAATTTTAATTTTAAATTTTAAATTATTTTTATAGTTCTATTTTTAAATTATAAATTATAATTATATTTTAAAATTATATTTTTAAATGACGTGAAATTATTATTTTCAATATATAATCAATAATATAATTCAAAAATATAATTTATTAATACTATATTTTTAAATTATATTTATAAATATTATTTTTAACTTATGTTTTCGAATTCTTTTTACCTAAAAATATAATTATCAATATATACTAGAAATATAATTCAAAAAAATAATTTATAAATATTATATTTTAAATTATTTTTAATAATATTGAAAATATTATACTTTAAATTTATTTTTATAAATTATATTTTGAATTTTATTTTAAATTTATATTATAAATAATATATTTAAAACAATTAATTCAAAAATTTAATTTTAAGATATAATTTCGAAAATACAAATTTATATTCTAATTTTAATTATAATATTTGTTATATTTATAAATAAAGTAACATGAAATATAATTTAAATGGATTTTAATTTTTAGATTTGAAAACATAATTTCAAAGGATTGGGGTTATATAAATATATATATATATATATATGAATGTAAAATTGTGTTATACATATTAGTCTACTGATAAGGACTCTGCCTTTAATTTAGAGGTCATGAGTTCGATTCCCACCAGAAGCACCATTTTTTTTACACTAACGAAGGGTATATTCCGAGTTGGTGTATTATTTACGTAAAAGTGACACATTTATGTATTGTTATGGGAACGCAAAAAAATTATGAATTAATCGGCAAAACGTAGGTGAATTGGTGTATTTTTAAGGTTTTTCCCCAATATAGAATTATTCAACTCGATCATGCTCATTAAAACAGAGAGATCATCTTTAAGAACCATATGCAATGAAATTAGGTCACCCGAGTGGACATACAATAAATAAAAAAATAAATAAAAGTTCTTGACGAGTGCCAAAGAGACAAAAAAGTATGTGTTTCACGAGTTTAGATCAAATAGTCGACGAAGAATCTAAAGTGTATAATGTGTAATTCAAATTTTTTTTTTATAGAAATTACTAGAAGTTAATTTGAGTGTTGATATCGTATCTTGCTGTATGGCTAGATGTCTTTTGAGATAATTGAGTGCAACACTGCAAGATGAGTAACAAAGATAGGAAAGTTATGGGAGAAAGGCAGATTTCTACCTGAACTATTGTTGACGTGTCAATTTTTAACTAAACTATACACTAATGTGAGACCAGAACTAAATTAACGTTTTTAAACAAAAATCTATTCTAACTATGAAAATCGTGCTAAAATCTACCTACCGTTAACAACGGTAATTAATCCGTCAAATTGCGCTTAGTAGGATGACACTGTTGATGTCACGTGTAACTAATTAAATTTCATCTCGTCCCATATAGAAATTTATTCTCGTCTGGGCAAGTTTTCATTTCCCGAACGGAGGACGAGAACGGGAAAATTCTGAAATATTTTGGTGGTTCGATATATATTTTATTAATTTTAAACTAATTATGTTGATTTTTTTTAGTTTAAAAATATTTAATTATCAAATAACAAAAATACCCAAAATATTTTGGGATTTCCCGTTCCTGTTTCCTTCTTGTCTTTTTCCAGCTCCTGTTCCCGTCTTGTCCCGTTCCCAAAATATTTTTGGTCAATCTGAGACCGAAGAATTAAGATTTGAAGATTTTGGTTAGTTTAATATGTTTTAGTCAGTTCTTTATTGGGGCAGATCTAAAATTACTATTCACTTGGTCCAAAACACTTATTCGTAAAGAAATATTAGAGTGGCTAATAGAAATTTTTTATATTATTATTATTTAAGTATCTACTATCACATTCATTAAAAAATATGCAAATATATGTCCCACTGTATAATATATTTAAAAATCTTTTTAATATTTTTAACTTGTAACAAAATATTACTTGGATAATATATAAAATTAAGTCTAAACAATCAAACAGATGGTAAATTATGGTTTATAGAAAAAAAAGTAAATTAGTCATTTATGCAAATCAGTTTTTGAAAATCAAAAGAGGAAAATAAAAATTAGAAAAAGGAAACATAAAATACATTATATATAAAACATACTATAAACATGATAAATATATATATATAGTTTTCTAATTAATGTTGATAATATATGTTAATTGTATACACTTATATAAATTATAGAAATTATTCAAAGTTTTAATCTATATATATGTGTGTATATGTTGAAGAAAAAGTGAAGGACAAAATGAAAGAGAGAGCAAAATCTCCTATTTATAAAACACAAGCAGTTTTAATAGAAAAACCTTATAAAACCAAATATTTACAAGTTATTCCATTAAAAATATACTAAAAATAGAAAACTCATAAAAATACTACTACACCCGCTAAATCTAATTTGTAACTAATTTTTTCAATAAAAAAAAATATCACCTATATAAACCTATTCAACTTACATGCTATCACCATCTCTCAATTTAAGAATCTTTCTATACAACAATGGTAATTGTTTATATTTTTTTTCTAATATATATATATTTTTTAACGGAGTTATTTAATATTTGTAGGTTAAATTTCATCATCATTCCATGAGTGATTATTATGAATGTCCATTCAATCATATATGTAATTATTTCTTATATTTTACTCATACATTTTGTTTTAACAATTGCATACTTTTTTAATAGTGAAAGTGTTGCATTTATATGTCCATGGAAGATTATAAGAATAATATGTGGCTATTGAGGTGTCATGCATATGCAAAATATATCATGGTCAAGTATTTGTGTAGAAAAAATACCCATAAATTTTTTTTCTTATGGAATTTGTCAATATTTTATGAAGTTTCAAACAAATTTTCAGTATTTTATTTTTGTTATAGGATGAATCAATTTGTCTCATTATAAAAATAATAATAAGAAAAAACCAAAAAATTTAGGTAACTTTTATTAATAACGAAAAAATCTATTTAGAAAAAAATTTAAAAAATTTTTTTAAAATTTTTTTTTTAAATAATTAAATTCGCGCATCACGTGGATAACTACCTAGTAAAATATTATTTTGTGCACTTTCCTTTAGTTCCTTTCAGTGACCAAACTTCACTACATAGGATTCTTGAACAAAATATTTCTCTTCTTAATGAATATGTTCTTGGCTTATGACTTTCATTCATTTCTTGTTTTTTTTGCGTATTCGGAGTTAAAATCTATAAAGATCTTATTTCTGGACTCTACCTAGAATTCAGTTTTAAAATTGAAGTTTTGGTGGTTAATCTATTTAGAGAACTCTTGATTTTCTTTTACTGTATATATGAATCCAAAACATATTTCTATGTGCAACAAATTTATATTCTTTTTGTAGTTAATGGATTGGTATTGATCGAATGTTGATATATCACATTGCCATTACTAGGAGAAACATGAAGTCGCATTCAATCAAAACCAATCAAAAATGTAAATTTTTTTTGCACATAGAAATAAGTTTGGGATTCATGAGCATACAATAAGAAAATCAATATTTTTAAAAAATTGATTCACCACCAAAACTACAAAATCGAAACTGAAAAATCTAAAGAGTGATTCAAAAATAGAATATTTATTGATTTAGTCTTAGAATAAGCAAGTAATAGGAATGTTTACACGAAATGAAAGAAAATTATAAGACGGGTTCACATTCATTAAGAAGAAAAATATTTGTTTTTCAAGAATTGTGTACGATGATGATAGGTCCCCAGAGTGAATACATAACACAAGTTTTTGGTGTTTTCCACCCCTTTTTGAAATTAATTTAAACAGATTAATCACTAAGTCTTGTGTAGTTTGGAATGTGTACTAATGGATAATAAAAGTTCTTAACACTCTTGCTGTAGAGAGAAAAATTATGCGTCTCGCGGGTTTTGAATAGAATGTGCGAGAGGAAATCTAAAGTTAACCCTAGAAATTATTATAAAGAAAACTTTATCAAATAAAAGTACATTTCAGAACTTTTACTAGATCATTAAATGCGTAATGATATAACATTAATAGAAATTATTGTGCAATTTGATTATTTAAGTCGAATTCGTTAATTATGGTCAATAGATATATTTTTTGAAAACATAATAAATAATTATGATTTTGTTTATTTTGCATAGGAGTCTCTAATGTTGTTTATACAGTATCTTATCACCAACTTCTGAAAATATTATTATTGAGAGTAAGATATATATTGTTGTTTATAAGGTTTCAATTTTCAATGCATAATATTAAGAGTAAAAAAAATAATTATCTGAGTGCATGTTTTTTGGTTTTACATCATTGTTGATTTTGGAGAAGATAAAAATATTTGAATCGAGGATTTTTTTTAAGTATATAGAAGCATAAAATAAAAAACAGCATTAAACATAATCCAATAAATAAATAAATAAGTTCTGACAGGAGCTCTTAGAAGAGCGGTTGTGCTCTGCTTCCTAGTCACCCATGTTGTGGGTTCGATTCCATTGTAAGACGACAAAAAAAAAGAAGTTCTTGACGTGTGCCACCAAAGAGACGAAACGTATGTATTTTCATGTGTTTAGATTAAACAGTCGAGGAAGAATCTATAGTTAACCCTATAAAATAATATAAAGAATTTTTTTTTTATATAAATAAAGGTTTTTTTTTATATCTTTAACTAAATCATTTTATGCGATACGCATAACGTGTAGTTTATCAAAAAAAAAAAAACGTGTATTTTACAATTTATTTTTATTTTTAAATTACTAGAAGTTAAGTTGAGTATTGATATTGTACATTTTGCGGAATGTTTAGGTTGAGATAAACCAAACCAACTCAATAAGAAGATAAGTAACAAGAGAAGAGAGAGGAAAATTACATCGGCTTTGCCTTCAATATAGGGGAAATTTTTTAAAGAGACCTCTAGCTCAAAAAGTTTCCACAGGTAGACGAGAAATAGGCCTATTTCTACATAATCTATTAACTTTTTGCTTAAAACACATGAACTATTTTGGACGTCTTATAAATACACGGTGTCTCAATTTTGGACTTAAATCTAAGGTCAACGTTGGATCGTCAGTCAACGTTTTTATGTTGCTTACTCACGAACCACGTAGACTATTAATACGACGTCATTTTGATTTTTTCCGCAATTTTTACGAGTTGGGCCTCGAAAGCCCAACATGATTTGTATTTTAGCCCATTTTATTATTAATGGACGATTCTCAAAACGACGTCGTTTTGAGAATGGGGAAAATTAAAACCATAAATCCGCGAAATTGAAAAATCTGTGTTTCTTATTGTTCTTCTTCTCGTGTTTCTTAGTCTTAACCGCGATTCAGGGGTTTTCCCTCGGTTTTTTCTTCCTTCGATTCTCAGTCTTCCGAAAACAGAGATGTTTCTTCGAATTCAGGTTTGTACTTACGCCCTCGAAAAACAAGAGACTGATACACCAACGCACTGATATAGAAAGAGGAATTCCAAAAAAAATGTTCGTGCGGTGGAGGTTCGGTGATGAAAACATCTAGAACAAGCGATAACCCGGGCCGCTTGTTTTATCGTTACTCGTATGGGTATAAAACCGATCACTTGTTCAAATGGACTGACGAGGCTATAGTCGAAGAGAAAGAAGATTTGAAAATGACAATCGATCATTTGAAATGTGAGTATGAATAAGATACTTTAGAGATCTACACATGAATTAAGGATCATGATATGATGATAAAAGAGATGAAAGTTGAGATGAAAGCATCTGCTAGCGACATACGTTGGCTGAAGATCGTGCTCTGTGCTTTAATCACGATTGTCCTCTATCTTTTTTATAAATCGATCTAGAGGTGTAAGTGTGCTCTTGTATGGTACGTATTTTGGAGCTAATGTAGTTGTTTTGTTTCACCATGTAGTTGTTTTGTTTGACAATGTATATGTTCGTGCTTTGTTTTAAAATGTATGTGTTTTGTTTAAAACAAGTGTTTGACATTAGATATTGATGCTCCAAATTCGATATAAATCAGTAAAAAGTCGATATAAATTATCTCAAAATCATAACAAAAGCAACAATCCTAGAAGCTAAAATCAAAACAAAAGTAGTAAAACCAAAAACCATAACAAAAGCAATAGTCATAAGCTGCAAAAAGCAATCGTCATAAGCTTAAAAAGCTATAGTCATGAGCTACAAAAGTAGGTCATAACTGCAAAAAAACCTAATCAAAAGCCGGTTGTAAACTGCAAAAACTAGTCATAAGGCGGTTGTAAACTGCAAAAACTAGTCATAAGCCGGTCACGAGTGCAAAAATTAGTAGTCATTAAACTACATCAACATTGCCAAAAAAACCAACACAACTTCATCAATCCCTTGGTGTATACGAATCTGCATCAGATGGGTATGAAAGAGGCAGCCACTCATTTGGTGCTTCATGTCTGCAACAGCTTCCCCCACGGCCTCTCGATGCTTCACCACCTCCTGCAACAGCTTCCCTACGGTGATTTCTCGGTACTTCACCGCCACCTGCAACAGAATCAACACGCTCTCTCGATGCTTCACCGCCACCTGCAACAGCTGCAACACGTCCTCTCTCTTTTGCTGCAACACGTCCTCTCGCTGCAGGACGCCCTGTCGCTATTTGAAAACGCCCTCTTGATGATTGACCACGTACTCTTGATGTTTGACCACGTCCTATCGATGCACCACCACGTTCTCTCGATGCACCACCACGTCCTCTTGATTTCTCAACACGCTCTGCTTCTGTATTTGCTGGTGTTGTCCTAGAGCATCCATCGATTTTGCAGGTACGTGCGTTGTGGCCATGTAATCCGCATCGACCGCAAAATGGAACCCGGCCTTCTCTACTGACCTATGAGAACAACAAAAAAACATAAATAATTATCAATCTGGAAATCACATTAATTTAGCAAACAAAAATAATTATCAAAGAACTTGGAAACCAAAAAAAAATTATCACTTTGGTTTTCTTAGTCGGAAGCTCCTCGTTTTGTTCTTTCTTTTATTCTTCTTTGTAGGACGCTGATCAGTGTCAAATTTACGTGTTTTAGCCCCCTTTT
>OVAW01001158.1:0-10370 GCA_900406365.1 Heliophila coronopifolia | reverse complement strand
GCCATGAAAGAAGATAACCATTTCTTTTTATTGAGTGGATGCAGAACTCAAATTAATCTGCAATGCTTTGNAGCCATGAAAGAAGATAACCATTTCTTTTTATTGAGTGGATGACAGAACTCAAATTAATCTGCGGTGCTTTTNAATGCTTTGATTAATTTTCAGGGACTTGCTTCCATCAAATCCGCATCTCCATCTGGTTAGTCGTTCTTCTTTGCTTTTTACTGCTATGATTCACTTATAACAGGAGAAGACAAAGAAGTAAATCTCTCTTCCTGCTATTTTTTGTTTGTTTTTGTGAAGTAACGTTTTTAGAAACTTTAAAGAGAATTACTTTGTCGGAAGTTCACTTAGACAAATGAACTACATAAAAATAGTCTATAGTGCCTAAGAAACTTACATATCTGTAATTCTGGATTTGATAATTTGGTAAACGTTTCTTGAGTATGGACGGATTAAAGCATCTCTTTCGCTTTTTTTTATTGACACTTTCTGGACAAACAGATTCTAATGAGTGCTACACTTGATGCTGAGAGATTTTCGGCATATTTTGGAGGTTGCCCGGTTGTCAGTGTCCCTGGATTCACTTTTCCAGTTAATATCTCTTTCTCTCTTTCTCTTTGTCTCAAGTCTGATAATTCTCTTTGTGCCAAGACCCGAGTATAATCTCCTTGCTCGTGTCTTCAGGTGAGAACTTTATATCTGGAGGATGTGCTCTCTATTCTGAAATCAAGTGGAGATAATCATCTAAGTGCTGCCAATTCGAGTATACCTGACCACAATCTTGACTTGACCGAAGACGAGAAAATTGCTTTAGACGAAGCAATCATCTTGGGTTGGACAAATGATGAGTTTGATACTCTCTTAGATCTAATTTCTTCTAGAGGAAGTCAAGAGATCTACAATTATCAGCACACATCAACCTGTCTCACACCACTAATGGTATTTGCTGGAAAGGGTAGGGTCAGCGATGTCTGCATGCTTCTCTCATTTGGCGCAGACTGTAACTTAAAATCTAAAGACGGTATGACAGCACTAGAATTGGCTGAAACAGAGAATCAACTAGAAGCTGCTCAAATATTAAGGGAACATGCAGAAATTTCCCAGTCTGATTCTCAGCAAGCACAACAGTTACTTGATAAGTACATGGCGACAATCAACCCCGAGCAGGTTGATGTGAGCCTTATACAGAAGTTAGTGAGGAAAATATGTGGTGATTCAGAAGATGGTGCCATTCTTGTTTTTCTACCTGGATGGGATGATATTAATAAAACAAGACAGAAACTACTTGATAACCCTTTTTTCGCAGATAGTACTAAATTTGATATTATATGTCTTCACTCAATGGTTCCAGCAGGGGAACAGAAGAAAGTTTTCAATCGCCCCCCTCAAGGTTGTCGCAAAATTGTGCTTGCGACAAATATTGCTGAATCAGCAGTTACCATTGATGATGTGGTTTATGTGATAGATAGTGGCCGGATGAAGGAGAAGAGCTATGATCCTTATAATAATGTTTCAACCCTCCAATCTTCGTGGGTATCAAAAGCAAATGCAAAACAGCGTGAGGGTCGTGCAGGCCGTTGTCAACCTGGCATTTGTTATCATCTCTATTCTAGACTTCGTGGAGCCTCAATGCCAGAATTTAAAGTCCCTGAAATTAAGAGGATGCCGGTAGAAGAACTTTGCTTACAGGTACTGCTTATTTCATTTGATCTGTTGTTAATAGCAATCGGCTCAATGAGGTGATCNCTTTGCTTACAGGTACTGCTTATTTCATTTGATCTGTTGTTAGCAATCGGCTCAATGAGGTGATCCATTCGTGCATATGAACTTTTTCACTGATCATTGCCCTTGGATAATACTTTCAGGTCAAGATACTTGACCCAACTTGTAGAACAAATGATTTCCTTCAGAAATTGATGGACCCACCTGTTGATCAAAGTATTGCAAATGCATTAATCATCCTACAGGACATTGGGGCCCTCACACCTGAGGAAGAGCTGACAGAACTTGGAGAGAAATTTGGTCATCTCCCAGTTCATCCTCTGATTAGCAAAATGCTTTTCTTTGCTGTATTAGTAAACTGTCTGGATCCAGCACTTACCCTGGCATGTGCAGCCGACTACAAGGAACCATTTACCATGCCTATGTCTCCAACTGAAAGACTGAAAGCTGCTTCTGCAAAACTTGAACTTGCGTCACTTTGTGGAGGTGACAGTGATCACCTAGCGGTTGTTGCGGCCTTTGAGTGCTGGAAAAGCGCAAAAGAAAGAGGTCTTGCGGCAGAGTTTTGCTCTCGGTACTTTCTCTCCCCAAGTGCCATGAAAATGTTGGATCAAATGCGTAGCCAACTTGAGTCGGAACTTAAAAGACACGGGATTATTCCTAATGACATCTCAAGTTGTAGCCAGAATTCGCGTGATCCCGGTATACTCCGCGCTGTTTTAGCAGTAGGATTGTATCCTATGGTGGGAAGATTATGTCCATCTTTTGGTAATAATAGAAGATCTGTGGTAGAGACTGCTAGTGGTGCCAAAGTTCGAGTGCATTCACTGTCAAACAACTTCAACTTGTCGTCGAGGAAGTATGATGAATCTTTAGTTGTTTTCGATGAGATCACACGTGGAGATGGAGGCATGCACATAAGAAACTGTACTGTTGCTCGTGATCTTCCTTTGTTATTGATCTCAACAGAGATAGCTGTAGCTCCTACAGAGTTCAGTGATATTGATAATAGTGATGATGAGGAAGACGAAGAAGATGAAGGAGATGATAATAATGAAGATGAAATGGCTGTACATAAAACAGAGAGTAGGCGTGGACCAAAAATTATGTCTTCACCTGAAAATTCAGTCAAGTTAGTAGTTGATCGGTGGCTGCCTTTCAAAACCACCGCCCTTGAAGTTGCTCAAATGTACATTTTAAGGGAGCGTCTTACGGCGTCCATTTTGTTCAAGGTGAGTTTATAATCAATTACGCCTAAAGCTGCTCCATGCTTATAAACGTTTATTGTGATTGCATAGGTAAGACATCCTCGAGAAAATTTGCCACCTCATCTCGGAGCTTCTATGTATGCAATAGCTTGTATTCTCTCATATGATGGTCATGTGGTACTTTCATCTCCACTGGAGTCTATGGGACCAAAACATTCGAGGACTGAGATGTATGATACTGGAGGATGGGAAGAGACACCAAACTCTTTCCTCAACTCCCTCTTTTGGTCTCTGAGTCTGAAAGAGAACAAGGCTTCTTCTAGTCGGAGTAGGAATCGACAGCATGACTTCAACACAGCTTCAACAGAATATGCATCAATGCCTAGGCAGAAAAATAATAAGCAAAGAAATCCCAAATCAGTCAACTATACTGATTCGGGTAGGAGAAAGGAGAAAATGTCTGTCAATCACAACAATGAGATTCACCAACCTCAAGCTGTATCTACAGTTAAGATGTCAAAGCAAAAAACAGCCAACACTTCGGGTAACAAGAAAGAGAACATGCCTTCTGATCAGACATATGGGAATCATCAACCAAACGCAGCTCCAAGAGAAGCTACTGTATCAGTGGCTAACAATGAAAGCAGTAAGAAAACCAAGACCAGGTTGGCTAACAACTTGGAGCCAGGTAAGAAAAAAGACCGGTCTGTTTCAAAATAGATAACCCATAATAGACAACAAGAAGACAGCAGAACAGAAGAGAGACGCATGAGAAGCCAAGGTTTTGGATTTTGGTCCAATGTAGACGGTAATTTTTGTATAAATATGTTTGGATGTTTCCTCCATTTTATTCCGGTTCTTGGGCCTAATGTTTTTTTATTTATTGATCATGCACAAGGCTTTAAACCGGTTTCTTGTTGATATATATATTTTTTTTTGTTGGAATGCTACTCTTTGTGACGATTTCTCGAATATTGTTGAAATGCAAAAATAGCTCCATANTTTTTTATTTATTGATCATGCACAAGGCTTTAAACCGGTTTCATGTTGATATATATTTTTTTTTTGTTGGAATGCTACTCTTTGTGACGATTTCTTGAATATTGTTGAAATGCAAAAATAGCTCCATAGCTTATTCATTGTAAGAACTTGTGAATATGTATCGAGTTAGTGTATGAGGTCATCACCATACTGAAAAATCGTTTGTAGCTGAGATATCTGTTTTGTTCAAAATTACGAACAGGGCTCAGCCAAAATAACATACCAGTATGTGAATGTAAGAATGTTGATCGCTTAACAACAGAAAATTTGGATCCAGAGCTGGAAGGACAGAAACCAGCTGCAACATCCGTCAGGTTTCTCGAGAAATAACTTTAACTGGGAGAGCTTCGTCTTCTCATCTCTTCCATTCGTATCAGCTGTAACGGAAACCAGACAATCCAAGCACTGTTCTTTATGGCTTAGAGGTTTTGGTTTACTGATATGTCTCAACCACCAACAGGATCAAAAACAGCCATGAAACTTTAAAACTCTGGCAGTAACATGTACATCTGGGACAAGATAATGATGAGTCACTCACGACGGGAAATGAAGGTGCTTTTTAGTAGCATCCCAAAACTACAGTGAAAGATTATGAAAGCCTAGCAAGCATCTTTTATGGTGGCAAAGTTTTACAACCTGATGAGAGACCAAAAAAGAAAGAAATCAAACGCTGAATAAAACTCCCTGATAAGTCACTATAAACATAAAACTTATGCAAAGGCAGAAACAGCACTAACCTTATGATACTCTGTTTGGTCAGAGCTCCCATTTGATAAGACACTGAACAAATCACAACACCTTTTACGCGATACGCGGTGCAAGAGTTTGATGGGATTTTGGAATATTTAGATGCCCATGTTTCAGCATCTTTCCCATCACTTTATCAGCATTTGACTCCATTCCATGGCTTTTATAAGCCTTGTACATTATGGCAAACGTTTTAATTACAAGCCCATAATTAGTATCTTCCATCTCATTCACAACACCTTCCATTTCTTCAAAGCGTTTTTCAGAGCCGTACATTAGCATCTTACAGTGGTAGAGAGATCTGCATAGTTTCCAGCCAGCAAACTCGGCACGCTTAATGAAATAAGCAAGACTGTCAACTTTATTACACCTGAAATAAGCTGCAATGATTGCCCGCATAATACTTGATTTATTAACACATGTGTTATGCTCAAATGCCTCGTTAATTTTACTCTCCATTGCTTCCAGAATGTCTTCTTGGGCATATAGTCTAATCAAAAGCACATTCAACCAAGGAAAATATTTCTCCCCGGAGAGAAGACTCAACAGATTTTCAATCTTTTTTACTCTATCCTCAACACCTTTCTTACAATATGCACAGATCATGGCTCTGACCAATGTACCTCTGTTTACGCCAACCTTATCTTTAATCGATTCATATATTTCTTCCATCTTATTCAAATTCCCGGAATTTGCATACCCTCGAAGCATTAGCAAATATGTGTCAGTGTCAGGCTCAACTGGACCCATCTTCATTTCCCGAAAAGTAGCTTCCATTTTATCCCAATTCCAGGCAGTCACATAACCAGCAATCAAAATGTTGTAAGTGCCGGAATCTGGAAAAAGCTTTAGTCTTTGCATTTCTTCGAAAGCTGTTTCCATATTCTTTACCATCAGAAGTCGACCATAGACTGATATTAGAATATTATAGGTCACGACGGTTGGAGCACAATGCGTTTGCCTCCTGAAGTCTCTATAAAGTGACTGACATTCCTCGGCAAGACCGTTGCACATGTAAGCACTCATCAAAGCATTGTAAACTGAAGTTGTCTGAATTCGTTTCTTAGCCGCTTCATTAAAAAGAAAGACTGCAAGGTTTATGTCCCTAGCTCGACCTGCAATTTTGATTCCTTTTGCATACTCCTCCGATGTCAAAGGGATACAACAATCCACTTGTCTTCTCCTCCACTCAAAAACCTGAAATACCTCAGGAAAGTAACATAACATCAAAACCAAGAAGAAAAAGAGTAAACTAACATAGATTCCTGAAACAATTNAGAGTAAACTAACATAGATTCCTGAAACAATTTATGCTGCTGCTTTCATTAGGAACAGCCCAATGTGTAAATTTTGGCTTCTTTCCAACAAAATCGATCCAATAATGAAATACTAGAGACAGGGCACAGATNTTATGCTGCTGCTTTCATTAGGAACAGCCCAATATGTAAATTTTGGCCTCTTTCCAACAAAATCGATCCAATAATGAATACTAGAGACAGGGCACAGAANGAGACAGGGCACAGATGCAAGATCCGAACTTTTTAAAAAACAAAAGATGAAAGTAAGGAGAAAAGAGAAGAAATGAAACCTGAAGAGCTAAGTTAGGATGAGGAACGAGTTGATCCATAAGCTCTATGATTCCAGCTCCATCACGATAACTCCTAAACAACCATTGCGCTTTCTGATCCAAAATACTCTCCAAATTTTCATTACTGTTACGTATATCTAAAAGCTCATTTTTTAACATTGAAACCCGTTGGACCAAATCAGTATGATGAGCAGGCAAGGTAGTCACACGGGTGAATTTGGCGATAAAATGACCACTCAGTTTCAAAAAGTTCGATGTCATTTGGTCACAACTTCAACTTAGAGAAGCTCCGGCAAAATTGATCGGATCCTCACTGCAGAACGGGCAAATACACCCCCAAAAATTAGGGTTTATAAATGACGAAGATGAAGAAGATGGCTTGCACGTGCGAACTAAACGGAGAAAATGCTGTTTGGGCCTCAGGCCATATTCAATGCCTGTGTTTTTTTTTTTTTTAGTGATTCATGATTTTGCAAATAACACCAATTAAACTTTATAATATCAATAAAAGCCCCGTTAAATTATTTTAATACAAACAAAGCCCAAACAAACTTTGCTGATATGGTTTTAATCAGTCTTTTTTTGTTCTTCTCCAAATCGCTTTCCCTTTTAAGGGACATTGAAATCGAAGCTAAATTATTCCCATTGCAATCAAATCTTGCTGACTTCACTTCTGTGTTGCTGAAAGTCGGAATCAGAATTCATACACATGGATCGGGAAGAAGAACAAAAGCGTGATGATTCCAGATTCAATCAGACACTCAAGAACGTCCATGGGTAATATAATAATCCTCCTCCCTGATCTTGCTCTTATTTTACTTTCTCTGTATTAGATCTGCAATCATTTAGAATCATTAGAGTTTCAGGAATGTGTTTAATTTGATTTTTTCGATTTTGCATTAGATTTCTTAAAGGTAGGAGTATTCCTGGTAAGGTACTATTGACTAGGACACCGGATCCTCCTCAAGATCCTATTTCTCCAACATATCACCGGAGCTTATCGGAGAATGACGCCGGAAGAAATGAGCGCTTGGAGAATCCGGCCGAGGTAATTCATTGAGCTTTTCTCTTCTTCCTGTATGAAGGAAGGTAAATATTAAAGAGAGCTTATGCAGGTGAAAGATCATAATTCAACTAAGAAACATGATAATACATATGCTGGTAAGCTACGGTCAAACTCCAGTGTTGAAAGGAGTGTGAAAGAAATTCAAAACCTGAAGATAGGTGTTAGATCAACTGACTCTGCAAGAGTTATGAAGTTCAATAAAGTGCTTTCAGAAACTACTGTCATTTTAGGTACTCTAGTTGCTTTTGATGTAGTGNCTCTAGTTGCTTTTGATGTAGTGTCTTCTCTTAGAATTTATTTTGATGTAAATAGTTCTAGGTGGATGATATAATCTTGTCAGGGTATAAGTTATCACTTGCCAGATATGCCTTTTGTTCCAAGTTCTTATNGTGTTCTCTTAGAATTTATTTTGATGTAAATAGTTCTAGGTGAGTGATATAATCTTGTCAGGGTATAAGTTATCACTTGCCAGATATGCCTTTTGTTCCAAGTTCTTATACATAGCTCAATGAAAGATCTCATTTTGATCTTGTTATTGTCCTCTGCTAATTGATTAATATGATATCCCATTTCAATTTCCTCTTGTCGCCTGCAGAGAAACTGCGCGAGCTATCATGGAATGGCGTGCCACACTATATGCGTCCCGATGTCTGGCGGCTTCTCTTGGTAAGCTCTTGTAAAGTATATTTAAGCATAGTCAATGTTAAACTTCTGATCATTTTTTACTTGTATATCCTTTTCATGTACATGTTGTCTTTTTATTTATGGTGCAAATATCTTGTTCCCTTTATTAAAACAATTTCATTTACTACACTGGCCATCATATTATCTTCTGTAAATATCTGTTTAGTTTATGTGAACTCAGAATGACTGTACATTTGCATTAGTCAGATCATTTATGTTATGATCTCTTCCATCAGCATTATGTGCAGCAACAATTTTTGTTTTTAGTTTGTTTTTCTATTTGAATGTAAATATAAACTGACAACAGGGATATGCACCACCTAATTCGGATAGAAGAGAGGCTGTCCTGAGAAGAAAACGTCTTGAATATCTTGAATCTGTTGGCCAATTTTATGACCTTCCAGATTCCGAACGTTCTGACGATGAAATCAATATGCTTCGCCAGGTTTTTACTCGTAGTCACAGTGATTCTCAAACACTTCAAATGTTGGTAAAATTTCTTAGCAACTGATTTGTCTCAGATTGCTGTTGACTGTCCAAGGACTGTACCAGATGTCAGTTTCTTTCAGCAAGAACAAGTGCAGAAATCATTGGAGCGTATTCTTTACACGTGGTGAGTTGGAGCAAATGCTGGCTATGATTATAGTTGTTCTTCAGTCAACTTAACTGTCAGTTAGAAAATCAAATTGATAGCTATATCTGAAAAAAATATTTCACTGAGTTTGCAGGGCCATTAGGCATCCAGCGAGCGGATATGTTCAGGGAATAAATGACCTGGTCACTCCATTTCTAGTTGTTTTCTTGTCAGAATATCTAGATGGAGGTGTAGACAGTTGGACAATGTCTGATCTATCTGCTGAAAGAGTCTCAGATGTAGAAGCCGATTGCTACTGGTGCTTAACAAAGCTACTTGATGGTATGCAAGATCATTATACATTTGCTCAGCCTGGAATCCAGAGACTTGTGTTTAAGCTGAAGGAATTGGTCAGGCGAATTGATGGTAGGTTCTCCTTCTTGGCTTGATCTTGTAATTGGATGTGTCTTTACTGATTGATTGATCAGNGATTGAATGATCAGAACAGCTTATGACCTGGATTGTTTTACAAACTTTTGATGACAAGAGTGATAAAAACTAGGGATACTAAATTACGACGCTTGTTGTTTGTGCATTGATTCATAATTACCTGCATATAGCAGAATTTGGGAGTAGGTATAGTTAACATAGTCTCAATTCACCGTGATTTGTTTATGTACTAGAACCTGTTGCAAGACACATGGAAGAGCAAGGACTGGAGTTTCTTCAATTTGCTTTCCGGTGGTATAACTGTCTTCTGATACGTGAGGTTAGATACTACTAGTGAATCTGCCATTGTTTCTCAGACATGGCAAAGTCTTATTTCCGTTTTTTTTTGTTGTGGAATCTGATAAATAAAACTTTGAGCTTTCTAGATCCCTTTCAGTCTCATCAACCGGCTATGGGATACTTATCTTGCTGAAGGAGATGCATTACCAGACTTTCTAGTGTATATATATGCTAGTTTTCTCTTAACGGTAAGAACCATTCAAAAAGTCTTCAAAGTTCAATTTTGGAAATGTTTTTCTTAATTCAAGTTGGTTGTGAATAATGCAGTGGTCTACTGAGCTGAAGAAACTAGATTTTCAAGAAATGGTAATGTTCCTACAACACCTTCCGACACATAATTGGGCAGACCAAGAGCTTGAGATTGTTCTGTCGAGAGCTTACATGTGGCATAGTATGTTCAACAATTCTCCAAACCATTTGGCTAGCTGAATGACTTTTCTTCGATAATGATGTTTATTTCCTTGGTTATATTATGTTCTTGTCAAAATCAGCTTTGTTTTTTTTTTTTTTTCTTATGGTAAATGCTAACACTCTTTCTTTTTTTGGTGTGTTAATTGTTATTAGTTTATGTGATGGTTTCACATGTTATATTACAATCTGTCTCTTTATGTGTTTGTAATATTTTGTAGCTTTCACTAATTTGGTTGTCTCAATCACGCCTTTTATTTGGTATCAATGTACTTTTTTTTATAGATAAGTCTCTCACTGCAACTATGTCAATCAACGTCTTCACCCGACCCGTCTATTTTTTCGGGCGAGTAATAATTACTTCTGTACATATAAATATAGATAAATAAATAAATAAATAAGAAAGTATTAGTGAATAATCATCCTCAAGATTAAAAGACAGATTGAAGACATAAGCAAGGTGTTTTCAACAATGATGTGGCTTGTCCTAAGCATAATAATACATCTTTAAGAAAAAACAAAAAAGAAAGAAAAAAAAAA
>OVAW01001155.1:0-10377 GCA_900406365.1 Heliophila coronopifolia | reverse complement strand
ATAATATGGATGTTTTCCATATCCTAGAAGATAATTAAATCATCCAAAAATTCTGATATATAAAATATTTTGATGTATTGTGTAATTTCGTTAAGAAAAAATATGAAAAAAAAAAGATAAAAATTTGTTGATATTTGAGAGATTTTTGTACACTTTGCCACATTTGCAAAACTAAATATTATAATAATAGTTCAATCTATGAAAATTCTTATAACTTTTGGGGATTGAAACGAAAAATAAATTTTGTGTGTTAGTTTCTTATTATTATTATTTTTTTTTTTTTTTGTTATATTTTCTCTAGAAGCCGCCCGTTGCTTACAAATAGAAAGTTGTTTGTTTGTGTATTTAGTTTATAATTGATGGATTCTATACTATTTCCACTTTATTTTTAAAATAATATATTTTTTATTAGTAAAATTAATTTTTATCTGTCGAATTCAATTATAATTTAAACTGATTTTAAAAAAAAAATATATTTTGTCAAAATATTTCATAAAATCTTCTTATATAATGAGGCCTTCTACGCCTTTTTTTTAACTCTTCATCCTTTATTTTGTTAAAATATTAATATCCAAGATATTTTGTTAAAATATTAATATCCAAGTTATGGCTTTATTATATCACAGATTAGTTATACAGCATATAAAAAAAAAAGAGTCGCAAACATTTTAAAATAATATCAAAGATGTTATCATGAAGAAGACAAAATGTGTAAAATAATTTCTTTTCTTTTTTTGTCGAAATGTGTAAAATACTTACAAGTCATTTTTATTGTATTACAAGTGTTAGTTTGTTTCTTTATTTTCTATATTTTGTCATATGGTTGGAAAACTCTGTTTTCATATATATTTGATTTTGATATATTAATGTTCAAATATTGCATCAATGTGTTAATGAACAAAACCCTAGTTTGGTTTTGTCATCTTTTTCTAGATAAACAATGTAGTTTTTTTCAGAATCAACATTTTCTGCTTATTCAACTTTGTCCTACACATACAACATGTTTTTAGTGTTGGAATCCAATTTATTAATATTTGAACTATGTAAAATTTTAAACAAAACTAACGAAATTGATTTAAGAAGTACAAAAAAAAAGAAAAAAAAAATATAAATTGAACTAAACCGAAGTAAACAAATTTGAAAAAAAAACTAATTTTTTTGAATTCTTGAAAATTCTAACAAAAACCTAACATCCAAATGAGTTTTATATAAAAAACCTGAACATCCAAACCCGAACCGAACTAAAAACATTTTTGCATCTCATGAAAAAAAATTCTACATATGCCATATCTTGTCAAGGTCACAGCATTTGCTACCTAAGAGTTCATTGGGTAGAAGCCGAGGTCCGTGCATGCAAGCGTTGTCAATTAATGATCCAATATTAATCAAAGTGTCATGCCAATAGCTTGCCATTCAACCATTGATCATCCT
The DNA here is from genome assembly GCA_900406365.1 of Heliophila coronopifolia. Classification (NCBI taxonomy): domain Eukaryota; kingdom Viridiplantae; phylum Streptophyta; class Magnoliopsida; order Brassicales; family Brassicaceae; genus Heliophila; species Heliophila coronopifolia. Next base: position 8,946 of record OVAW01001155.1, on the reverse strand, counting down.
TCAGCAAAACGAATATTTTTGCCAAAATCGTCTGACTGTCTGAGGCAAAACCGTTCGTTCATGACCAAGCTATACACCAAGTAGAATCTGTCAAGAGCCAAGCAAATGCCTTCTAGAGAAGATTGATTTCCATCATAAAAGATTATTTGGTTGTCAGCTAAAGACAACAAATATATTTTCGTCGGGTATATCCCATAGAAAATATTATACAAAAGCAAATAAATATGGACATAGCCATAGGAGGATCTAGGAAGAGGTCATCGGTTATATTTCAAAATGTTTCAAATACTGAAATACTGACTTAGACACCACGTAAAACCCCATTATTAATATTAGTATATTTCTAATAATTAATTGTCTTTTAGTATATGTCTAATAATTAATGGAGATTTTAAGTTGTATGTTAAATAGGGTTAGAGTGAGAAATGTAATAGCAATTGAATGTTTTTAAATCACTTACTTTTAAATTGTAATATATATCTACAAAAATATTGCTAACATAAGTAAAAAAAAAATTACTTATTAAATAGTTTTTGGTAAGAAATTGTTTTTTTAATATAGAGTAGATTAGTCTAAAATTTTAGTATTCAGGTTAATTATTTTTAGATTTGAAATGTGATAAATGTAAATGGCTTAAAGAAAATTTTAAATATATTAGTTTAAACTTTTATCAAAAAATAATATAATTAAATGCATATTATATTAATTTAATCATTAAATTTGTATATTTTAGATTAAATAAAAATGTCTTTCTAGTAATTATTAGTATGCAATGACTTTTTGTATAATATAACAAATGATTATAAACTAGCAACTATCTAATCATTTTCTTCACTTTTGTTGATACAAAATTTGCCTGATTGATTATACATACGTTAATTATCATAAGAAAATTTTAATAAAAAAGTTATATTAAATAATAAATCTCAGAGTTATATTAAATAATAAAAGTTAGATGGTGTTGGAATCGCTAGTGTTCTAGTCTTTTCAGAGTTGGCTTCAAGATTGATTATTTGTGCCACCAAATTTCAAGGACTGAGGAATCCTTTGATAATTCGTCACTTATATGATATCAAAAAAATTTATACTCCTGATATTATCTTCCTTTGTGGAAACCAAGAACGGTGCACAATACTTAGAAAATTTATGCAAGGATATTGGCTATACTCAACATTGTGATTACTGCGGAAGGTTTAAGAGGAGGTCTGGCCATATATTTTGGAAATCTAATATCAGGCTCAACTTTATATGTGAACCCGTCTCTTTACTGCTCGCACTTATCTGTTAAAGATTCAAAAATTAGAGCATTGTCGATAGTTAATGGAAAATGCAAAAAGTCTTGAATTATCCAAAAAATATAAGATAAAACTTTGATCTATATAAGTTTTAAAATAAACCTAGAACTTTATGAAAACAGCAAATAACATCGATTGTAAAGTGCAAAATAAACCTCGAAGTTATTAAAAACATACAAAATAAAATTCGATCTATATAAACTTCAAAATAGACCTCGATCTTATTAAGAACATGCAAAATAAAAAAATTTCACTAACACTGTTAAAAAACCTTATTTATCAATTTTTTTTAAATTAACATTTAACCAAACAATATCACTTCTACTTTACTCTTCAAAAGGAAAAAAAAAATTTTTATCACACTGAAATACTAATCAATTTTTTTTTATGAAATTAATATTTAACCAAACAATATCATTTCAACTATATTCTTCAAAAAATTAAGAAACAATTGTGCAAATTAAATGTTAGTTTGTTACATTATTTTGAATATTTTTATGTTTTAGTCATATGATGATTTGAAAACTCTGTTTTTCATATATTTGATTTTGATATATTTATCTTCTAACATTGCTTCCATGTGTTAATAAACAAAACCCAAGTTTCCATGGCGATAACTTCCTCTTTTATCTCATTTATTTTCTCAACAACTGAGAAATCATAAATAAAGCGTACTAAAACATAAATTGTTTGGGAGGTTTACGAGAGGTTTCGTCGCTAGATATTTGTTTACCTTGGAATCACAACAGTGTCGGATTGCCGAAGTTATGGTTCTTAGGTTCTCAGGATCTTTAGATCTATGAAAGAAGAGGAACAATGCAAGATTTTTTGCCGTGTAGAAAAAGGTGGTGGTGGCTGAAGAGAGAGTAAAAAAACGGTGGATTTAAGAGGAGATTTTGGAATCCGAGGTGACATTGCAAAATTATAGTCGTTGAACTGGAGAAAATGAGATGTGAAACTTTTTTACCGGCACAGTCTGAAGGTAAATTTTTTTTTTTTTTGTTATTTTATTAGGTAAAATATGCTTTTATCGAATAAAAATCACATAAAAAATTATTTTAACTTTCGGACAAGAACAGAGCCCCTGAAATGTTATTTACAAAAAAAATATAGTAAAGAGATAAAAATATTTGTAAAATTAGATAAAAATATTTAAAAATAGTATTTAGAAAATATATAGAAGCTAGTTTTTCAATAAAAGACAATGTGTTAGCAAATGGGCGTAAGAAACTATTAAAAGAATAAAAAAATTACAGTAAAATTTACTACCAAAAACAAAATCTTAAATATTATTTATAATATTATATATGATATCTTAATAAAAAAGATATTTAAAAACAGTTTAGTAAACAAAATCTTAATTAAAATGTTTTCCATTTAAAATTCATTAACATCTTAAATATATAGCTCTTGTCGATTAAACTCAAAATCTCAAAGTTTTATGTAGTCTAAATTAGGCTCATAAGAGCTATGCCGACTTTGCAAAAGTAGCATGGTGTCCAAAAGTCTCTCCTAATTCAACCTTCTTTTTCACTATTTTTTAAAAGAATTACAGTATTACACAATACATATAAATATTTAATACTATATAATTTATTTGTGCATTAATTATTTATTGGGGTATGTAAAAAACATCACTATTATATTTAGTATAATATGGATGTTTTCCATATCCTAGAAGATAATTAAATCTCCCAAAAATTCTGACATGTAAAATATTTTGATGTAATGTGTAATATCTTTAATTAAGAATAATTATGAAAAAAAATGAGATTGACGAGAGACGAATGAGCACCTTGACACTTTTGCAAAACAAAATATTATAATAATTTTGAGTTCTGTGTTGTTTTTGAATCTATGAAAATTTTGTTAGTTTTGGATGATTGAAACAAAACAAATAGAAATATTCTTTTAAAGTTTGGGTTCGCAACAAATAACGTCTTTGACTCTACTCGTAGCAGCTTCTGTTTACAAGTAGAAAATTGTTTGTTTCTTTATTATATTTTCTTAGTTTTTATAAAAATGTATTTAAAATTGAAGAATATTTATTTTATCATGATTTCGTTGAGTATGGCGATTATAAACTTTGTTTTATATTAAATTGATTTTCATATTAACTAAAAATAAATAAATAATTTTTAATTGATGGATTCTATACTATTTCCGATTGATTTGTAAAATAAATACATATTTTTATTAACAAAATTAATTTTTATTTGTCGGATTCAATGATAATTTCCATTGGTTTTAAAAATATGTAAAATCTGATGCAGTCACCTCTAATAAAAATCACAAGAAAAATCACAAGAAAAAAATAACTCTCAGACAAGAACAGAGCTCCTGAAAATGCCGGTAAAAAAAATTCGGCATCTCTTCTCTCCAGTTCAAAGACGGTAAATTTGCCATATCTTCTTGTATTACAACTCTCCTAATAAATCCACCTCTATTTTCTCTCTCTTCGGCCACCAACACCGCAAAATCTCGTCTTCTTCCTCCTCTTTCATAGATCTAAAGATCCCGAAAACCTAAAATCCAGAACTTCAACAATCTCATCTTCTTCCTCTATAGGATTAGTATGATTTAGACGACCGAAAACTTTTGGATTTTGAGTTTAATACAGGAGAGGTATATATAAGATGTTGTTAGTGTATTTTAAATGGGAAAAAATCTTTAGGGTTTTATTTCTTTATCAAAATATTTTAAAATAATATTTTAATAAGATATACTCAATGTTTATAGTAATTATATTAGACAATAATATTTATATTGGATTTTGTGTTTTGTATGGTGATAAATTTTACAGTAAATATATTTTTTGTGCACAAGCAAAAGAGAAAGGATTTATCCCATTAAAGATGAATATATCATGAGATAAAATTATTTTTAAAGATGAAAACATGACGCATCTAAATGATGTTATTTACAAAATATAATATACTATTAACAAACGAAATATTAAACGAGTAGAGACTTAAACATTAAAGATAAAAATATTCTTAGAGATAAAAAGTTGGCGCATTTAATTTGATGTTATTTACAGAAATCTGTTGAAAGTTTATTACTTTATTACAGATATTTTTAAAAATATATATTATTAGAGAAAAAAATATTTAGAAAAAGATTTCAATTAAAAGACAATGTATTACCTAAATTTTCAAAATTTACTAAAATAATTTAATCTTAAAAATATTGTTTGACATAATAAATTAAGAAAACATATATTATTCAAAATATATTTAAAAACATTTTAGTAAAGAAATAAAATCGTAAAAGTGTTTTCCATTTAAAGTGCTTTAACATGTTATATATATATATAGCTCTTATGCATGGGATTCACCGGTCATCACATGGTACTAAGAGTTATGTCGCCGTTGCAAAATTCCCATACAATCTATTTTATCTCTTTTTCATTTTGTTTGTTTGTTTTAACACAACACAATAAATATCTTACATGACTATACTGTCGTAGAATTTCTTGGTGATCTTATTTTCTTATGGGATATGGAAAAACAAATCTAAATCCCAAAGAAATATAAAGACTTAAAAACGCCTCATTGAAATTATAATGAATGTGACATGCAATTGTGGGGTTTCAAAGAGATATTAAGATCCATATTCTTGGATTCAAAACGGCAATCAAATAGAAGAAGAAGACGGAATTAAAAAAGAACCCAAATGTCAATGTGGTTCTTCACGATGTTAGAAGAATCCAGTTTTGTTTATGTCTAACATCATGAAGATCCAGAAAGACATGTGGATTCTTTTTTTAATTACATCTTCTTCTTCTTATCGATCGCCATTTCAAATCCAGTAATTTGGATTTTAATATTTCCTAGAAATCCACAATTTTGTAATTGCCTTTAATATAATTTCAATGAGGCGATTGTGCTCTTTACATTTCTTCGGAATATAGATGTTTTCCAAATTCCAGAAGATAATAAGATCACCAAGAAACTTTTTTAGTATTAGACATATTTCTTCGGAATATAGATGTTGTGTAGTTTTATTTAAACTTTTTACCATTTAATCAAAACAGTGTCGGATTATTGAAGTTATGGTTCTTAGGTACTTGGGGTCTTTAGATCTATGAAAAAGGAGGAACAAGACAAGATTTTTCGGTGTATATAAAGGTGATGGTGGCTGAAGACAGAGTAATAAAGCGGTGGATTTAAGAGGAGATTTTGGAATCCAAGTTGACATTGCAAAATTACAGTTGTTGAACTAGAAAAAAAGAGTTGTGAAACTTTTTTTACCGGCACTATCGGAAGCTATGTTCTTGTTGGCAGTTAAATATTTTTTTTATTATTATTAGGTAAAGATGTTTTTATCTAATAAAAATCACAAAAAAAAAAATAATAATAACTTTCAGACAAGAACAGAGCTCCTGAAAGTGCCAGTAATAAAAACTCTGCATCTCCTTCCCTCCAGTTCGAAGACTGTAAATTTGTTATATCCCCTTGTCTTCTACCTCTCCTTATATACCCACCTCTAATTTCTCTCTCTTCAGCCACCATCACCTTTATCTACACCGCAAAATCTCGTCTTCGTCCTCCTTTGTCATAGATCTAAAGATCCCGAAAACCTAAAAACCAGAACTACAACAACCTCATCTTTTTGGGATTTTGAGTTTAATACAGGAGAGCTATATATAAGATGTTGTTCATGCATTTTAATTGGAAAATAAACTTTAGGATTTTATTTCTTTACAAAAATGTTATAAAATATTATTTTAATAAGATATACTCCATGTTTTTAGTTATCAGGCAATAATATTTAGATTGGATTGTTGTTTTTTATGGTGATAAACTTATAGTAACTATATTTTTGTGCACATGCAAAAGAGGAAGGGTTTAGCCCATTAAAGATGAAAATATCAAAAGAGATAAAATTATTATTAACGATAAAAACATGACGCATCTAAATGATGTTATTTACAAAAAATATATATAGAGAGATAAAAATATTTAGAAAATTAGTTCAAAATATTTAAAAATAGTATTTAGAAAATGTATTAAAGATAATTTTTCAATAAAAGACTAATATATTAGCCAATTTGTAAGAAATTATTTAAGGAAATTAAAAATATATTTACATTAAAATTTATTACCAAAAAATAATCTAATCTTAATATTATTTATAATATTATATATATATATATATATATAATAAAAAAGATATTTAAAAACAGTTTAGTAAACAAAATACTAAATAAAAAGTTTTCCATTTAAAATTCATTCCTAAATAAAAATGTTTTCCATTTAAAATTCATTAACATCTTATATATAGCTCTTGTCGATTAAACTCAATATCTCACAGAAAGTAGGCTCTTAAGAGCTGTGCCAACTTTGCATAAGTATCATGGTGTCCAAAAGTCTCTCCTAATTCAACCTTCTTTTTCACAATTTTTAAAAATAATTACACAATACATATAAATGTTTACTACTGTATAATTTATTTGTGCAATAATTATTTCCTGGGGCATATAAAAGATTTCACTATTATAATTAGTATAATATGGATGTTCTCCATATCCCAGAAGATAATTAAATCACCCAGAAATTCAAATTCTGACATGTAAAATATTTTGATGTATTGAGTAATTTCTTTCAGAAAAAAATATGAAAAAAAGATTAAAAAAAAACATTGTTGATTTTAAAGAGATTTATTGGAAACCTTGCCACTTTTGCAAAACTAAATATTATAATAGTTTTGACTTCTATGTTGCTCTTTAATCTATAAAAATTCTTATAATTTTGGTGGTTGAAAAAAAACTAAAATTCATAGACTATTTTATTTTCTTTTTTTAATGTGTTCTAAATTTACTAGAAATATTTTAAAAAAAAATTGGAGTCGGAACAAATACTTTTCTCGACTCTACTCATAGCCGCCCGAACTATTGTCCGCGGCAAAAACATACATTAAAGTCATTTATTAGCTATTTCATACACAAAAATTATTTAATAGGTTTTTATATACAAATGACAAAACGTCGTTAGTTTTCCGTCTAGTCGTGGTGACGTGGATGCCACATAGATTCATTAAATAAACAAATCTCCTTTTCTTTGGGTTTTGGTTAAGGGGTTTAAGAACTTTTTAACGTGAGAACAACACATTTTCAAGACTTTGAGTTCTTTGTGATTTTGGAGATAGATCATAATTGATTTTAAATATATATCTTATTGGAAAACTTTGTTTTTCATTTATTTTGATTTTGATATATTAATATCTTCTAACATTGCATCAATGTGTTAATAAACAAAACCCAAGTATGGTTTTATCATTTTTTGTTCTTAATATCAATGTAATTTTTCAGAATCAAAATATTTTGCTTATGGAACTTTGTCCAATTTATTGATATTTAACTATGTCAAAATTTAAACAAAACTAACTATATTTATTTAAGAAATACACAAAAACTGAAAAAAAAAAGATAAACTAAACTAAACCGAAGTAAACAAATTTGAAACAACTAAATTTTTTGAATTCTTGAAAACTCAAACAAAAACCTAACATCCAAATGAGTTTTAAATCAAAAACCTAAAAATCCGAACCCAAACCGAACTAAAATTTTTGTTGCACCTCATGAAAATATAATTCTGGATATGCCCCTGCTTGTCAAGGTCACAACATTTGCTACCTAAGAGTTCATTGGGTAGAAGCCGAGGTCCTTACATGCAACCATTGTCAATTACTGGTCCAAAATTAATCAAAAGTTTAATGCCAATAGCTTCAGTAAATGAATTTTTTTTGCCAAAATCCTGTGAGGAAAAATTGTTTGTTCATGACATGACCAAGCTAGACACCAAGTAGAATCTGTCAAGAGCCAAGCAAATGCCTTCTAGAGAAGATGGATTTCCATCATAAACGATTATTAGATCGTCAGCGAAAGACAACAAATATATATATTTTCATCGGTTATATCCCATTGAAAATATTATACAAAAGCAAATGAGTAAGGACTTAGCCATAGGCGGATCTAGAAAAGGAGAGGTGTGGCATGGACCCCAACTCATCGGTTATATTTCAAAACGTTCAAAAATTAAATTTTAAATACAATAAAAAAATAGCTGACAAAAAATATTTAAGCAAGTGACTAAATTAGCAGTTGCACAACCGATTAGCGACAAATTAATCGTATATTTTTACTACATTTCATCGCAAAACCGCATGTTTTTAAATATACGGCACAATTGCTTCTATTCGTGAGTGAATATGAAGTGTGGCTCTGATTAAAAAAAAAAAAGAATCTTTACCGGGGATCAGTAACCGCACAAATCTTCTCATTGAAATTATTGATTTAATAGTTTAAATGGCTAATAAATCAGAGCTGTTGAATTTTCATGGCGTACCAAAACATAAATTGGCTGGGAGATTTTATTAGAACTTGAGAAGATGAAATCTTGAATGAGTACTTAGATTGAAGAAGAAAGGAGTCAAAGCTCCAAAGTTACCAAAAAGACTTCCAAAATTACTCAACCTTACAAAGAAGACCTAAGAGAAGCCTTTATACTCAAGTTAATGAGTCAAAGTCTCTCATACAAACTAAAGGTTCTAAAATATAGAATTTACCCAGCTCGTAACTTAACATACTAAAGTTCTTGATATAAGACCTTTAATAGATTTGTTTACCGTGGAATTAAACAGTGTTCGA
>OVAW01001154.1:0-10378 GCA_900406365.1 Heliophila coronopifolia | reverse complement strand
AATTACATACGCTTTCAAAAATATTTAAATGTAGAAGTTTAAATGAATTATAAAGAAAATATAAAATAAAATTTTGAAAACAAAAAGAAAAAAATATATAATAATTTAAATAGTATAAGAAATGAGAGTACATTCATGTTTGGGAAAAATATATAATAATTTTAATACTTTAGTTATTGGCAACTTCAGATTTTTGACCTGTAGTCTCCCTAAGTCTGGGATTAGAGCAGGTTAAACTGTAACTTTGATTTTCCATCATATATTATTATTACACATTTCTTTTTTAATTTCTAACAACGTGTATATGTTATAACAAAAAAGGTTATGGTAGTTTTGTGTAGTTTTTCGAAGTCAAGGTTTTGAGCTTTATTGATTCAAATCTTTACTGCTCTTAAAAACATATGACTTTTAGTTCTTTGTTATTTGAATTTTGAATTCCAGGTGTGGCTTAAAACCAAACCTATCAATCAAATTGCAGCAGCAGTGAAAAAATACAAAACTCTTAATTTGCTTCACTTACATAGAAAATGATTGTTCTACGACGTTGGAATGCAATCTTTGACGTTCACTCAGCTTATATTGTTTAAAATTTGCGATGGTATAAAGAAGGTACCAAGTTGTAAATGATTGTTCTTGTCGAAGTTAAAGGAGGAGAACCTAGACTGTCGGAATTGATTTAGATGGGAAGATTATGTACTGAATCTAGCAACTATATCACTCAGTCACGCCCAGATTTCTCTATTCCCAAACCAATTCGGACCATACATGGTTCTCCTCCTTTAAATGAAACGATAACCAATCTTTCAAACCCGACATCCACTATTTTCCAGAGCAAGTTTTGAACAATATAAGCTGAGTGACAATTATAGTTTCTCGGTCGCTCGAGACTTATGTGTTTCATTATTTTGTTTACAAAGAGATGTGTTTGTAGTATTGCCTTTTAGAGAAATCAAATAAGGTTGACTCGATGTATAACAATTGAACATATATATATATATATATATATCGCCAATATTGGTTTAGATTTTTTTTTACTGTCCCTACCATTATCAACTTTTGTAAACTCTTTAAATTTTTATATATATATATATATAAATATCTTACTATAAAACTGTACACTTTCTCTGATTAGCTAAAATTAAAAAAGAATGTATAATCATAGATGACGGATGATTTTTCTAAAATAATTTAAACTGAATATTTTTTAATATCCAAATTTTTTATATGCAAAATAATTACGAGTTATAGATATGTAACTTTTATGTTTAATATATAACTTAATATGCAATTCTCTCTTTGAAATTGTAAATTTCAATTAGGTAGCAGTTATTGTAAATTTGAAAAATTATATAATTATATGATAATTTTGAAACTTTCTAAAAGAGTATGATAAATTCGGCTCATTGCAAAGAAATTGTTATAAATTCGTCACATTTGAGAAGATTGTGACAAATTTGTCACTTCCAATAAGATTGTGGCAAATTCAGAACATTTTAAACGTTTGTGAAAAAATCGGCACTTATGAAAAGATTTTCACAATTCGGCACTTTCTGAAAGATTGTGACAATTTTGACAGAAATGAAAAGTGTGATAATTTCGTCACTTTTGAAAAGATTGAGCTAATTTCGTGACATTTGAGAAGGTGGTGACAAATTTGTAACTTCCTAAAAGATTGTGAAAAATACAGCACTTTTACAAGTTTGTGACAAATTCAGCACTTTCGAAAAGATTGTGATAGTTTCGAAACTACCAAAAAGATTGTGATAAGTTCTTCATTTTTGAAAACATTGTGTTAATTTCGTCACATTTGAGAAGTGCTGATTTTGTCGCAAGCTAAAAGTTTGTGACAAATACAGAACATTTTAAAGTTTGTGACAAATTCAGCAATTATGATGATTTTAAAACATCCTGAAAGATTGTGATAAAACCGGGAAATTATAAACAAAATGTGATTATTCGTCACATTTGAGAAGATTGTGACAAATTTGTCACATCGAAAAGTTTGTGACAAATTTGACACTTTTGAAAAGATTGTGATGATTTCTAAACTTCCGAAAAGATTGTGATAAATTCGGCACTTTCTAAAAGATTGAGACAAATTCGGCACTTTTGAAAATATTGTGCTAAACTTGAAACTTCTAAGAAGATTGTGATAACATCATTGTTGAAAAGATTGATATAGTTTTGGCACATTTGAGAAGCTTGTGACATATTTGTAACTTCCTACAAGATTGTGACAAATTCAGCATTTTTTGAAAGATTGTGACAAATTTGGCTCTTTTTGAAAAGAATGTGATTAATTCAGGACTTTTGAAAAGATTTTGATCAATTTGAAACTGTCAAAATAATTGTGATTAATTCGGCAAATTTTTTAAAAGATTGTGGTAAGTTCTTCTTTGTTGAAACGATTATGATAATATCGTCACAATCTTCTCAAATGTGACGAAATGATCACAATCTTTTCTAAACTGATGATTTTATCACAATCTTTTCAATTCTGTCCAATGTGTCACAATCTTTTAAAATGTGCCGAATTGGCCACCAGACACGGTCATGTAGCATGCTAAGGAAACATTCGTCTCGGTCCCAAATTTCTTTTTAAAAAAAATTGGCCTAAATTTTTTTTAACATAGGCCCATTTAAAAAAAATTATAAACTTTTGGCCCCAAATTTTTAAAATACTAAATTTTTATATATAAAATATTTTTCTAGACTCGGACCTCTGAAATGTCAGGACCACCCTGTTGGTCACAATCTTTTGGGAAGTTTCCAATTTATCACAATCTTTTGGGAAGTCCCCAATTTATCACAATCTTCATAAAGTGCGAATTTGTCACATTCTTTTATAATGCTGATTTTGTCACAATCTTTTAGAAAGTGACAAATTTGTCACTATCTTCTCAAAAGTGATGAAATTATCTTAATCGTTTTAAAATGTTCCGTATTGATCACAATCTTTTCAAAAGTGCCTAAATTTTCACTATCTTGTAAAAGGTACTGAATTTTTTACGAGCTTTTAGGAAGTGACAAATTTTTCACCGTCTTCACAAATGTGAAAAAATTAGCACAATCTTATCAGTGACGAAATAATCAAATGTTCTGAAACTGTCACAATCATCGATGTCTCTTCGGGAGTCAATCAAGAAGTCAAAGTCAATTAACAAAAAATAAAATATTTGCTCATTATTTATCTTTTCCAAAATTAAAAAAAAAACGCAAAATAAGTCAATTAACATTTGCTCATTATTCTTTCATCTTACTAAACTCAATTAACACAATTGAGTGTCCTTTAATACTTAATTAATTTTGTAAGATATAATTATTTTATTTGCAAGAATTCTTGGGGTTAAATGCAAAAAAAAACCTTGGCTTTTTTAAATATCTCTTTTTAATACCTGGGTTTTAGTGCCAAGCAAATTAATACCCAAGTTTTAGATAAGAAGCAAATCAAACCCCCAATTTAAACTCTGTTAAAATTAAAAACGGAATAAAAAATGACGTCGTTTTGTTCAAATAAAACGACGTCGTTTTGTTATTTTTAGTCATTAAAAAAAAGTGAACACTGTGAAAAAAAAAACTAAAAGCTGTTAAAAAAAACGTGAAAAGGATATTAAAAAATTCCAAACAAAATCCTAAAAATCCAGAAAAAACAAATTGCCATTGCTAAAATTAAACTAAAACCCAAATTCTTGATATGCAAATCTACTATATATTATAGTAAAAGAAAAACCATTTTCCAAATAAACTTTTAATGATGTGTTATATTACACAAAATGTCATTGCTGAAATTAAACTCTAGAAGGATATTTTTGGCAACTTAAAATTTGGACATTCAATGAATTAATTAATATAATATGAAATTAATATAATTGCACTTGATTGTCATAATTATCTTTTTTTTTTGTAATTTGATTAATATACAAACAACTAAAAAAAAATTACCTATCAAAAAATAAATTAAAAATATCATTTATTTTGTATCATTAATCATAGATTTAACTGGTTTCTTTTTAGAGAAATAAAAATATTGTACCGAGACAAATTTAGTAAAAAAATAAAATATATACACATATAATACGGAGTAATTTACAAACTAAAGTTTTATTAGAACAGAACATTGTTTTAGTTATATCTGCTTAACAAAAAAAATTGCGTATTATTATTTTTGTATAGAATTGACCAAAAAAAGTTAACAATATTTTTAAAAACGGTATATTAAAAATATAAAACGTTATATTAAAAAATATTTAAACAAATTTAAGTAAAACATCAAAGTATTTTAACGTAACAGTCTTAAAAAAAACCTATTACTATTATATTAAATTGGCTCATAATATAATTTACGTATTGTTGTTTTAAAAGTACTGATTTATTTATATACTTATATTATTGTGTTAATCAGCTATATATGTACCAACGTAAAATTTTCTTTTAAAATTATTGTTTAATTTCTGGCATCAATTTCCAAAAAAAATTAGAAAATAGTCTAATAAATCTTTGAGTTTGGACAATTAGTATCGATGATGTAACTTCCCAAAGTTAAAGTAATCACTAAATGTGTATACTCACTAATCACTAAATGTGTACCCACTAAACATCATAAATTCTATGACTTTTCATATATCATCATCTATATAAACAAATAATTAACCATAGAATTGTATGTTGTTTGTGTGTTTTTTATATGTTGCAGGAATAGTAGGATGCATCGAATGGGAGTGTTGCATCAAATATAGAAGTGTTGCATAGCATAAATTCAAAGACAATATTTCGATTTATTTTTTTAAAGGTCGATTTATTTTAATTAGTTAGTTTACAACTTTTTGTTTTGTTAAATGTAAATTTGAGTTATTAGTCTTTTATTGACTAACAAGAACAGGATCTGCAGACACTACAAGAAAACAGCGCATAAGCGACGGCCAGATCCGTCGATATGCCGTCGGCTACTTTCGACGGGACTTCGACCAATTATCGTGGTCGGTTTGAGTTTGTCGGAAATTTAAATCAGTCGAAATTTCATAAGAATGTTTCGAAGGATTTTCGAAAGATTCGGATGAACAGAAATCCGTCGAAATATCCGTCGTAAAGTGCGATAAAAAATCTGGCGGAATATTCGATTCGAAATCCGATTAATTTGCGTCAAAAATCCTTCGAAAATCGTCCGTCGATTTCCGTCGAAGTAAAGTTGTGGGAATTCCGTCGAAAATTTCTTGTCGAAAACCATTTGTCAGAAATCCGTCGAAAATCGTGTTCGCCTGAATTTGGTCGATAATTCTTTCGATATATCGACTGAAAGCTTCGTTGGATATCGGTCGAAATATTTCGATGGCATTTCGACGGAATATAAAAAAATATAAACTTTTTTTTGTTAATTTTATTATAAAATATTAAAATTTTAATTTAAAAAAAAACAAAAAAACAAAAAAACGAAAAAGAAAATAAAAGAAAACAGGCAGGACCCCAGGAGGAGGCGGCGGCTGAAACGGATTAAAATCTGGGAACATCAGGGCCATAGATGCTTAAAGGTGCGCATCGTGAGCATCTTTCTGCTCGATCTCCCGCCGGAGCTGCTCTATTTCATTCTGGACTGGAGAGTTGTAAGACTCCTCCGACCGGGGTAGTGTCCCGAGGTAAGACTGGAAACATTTTCTCACCAGAGTTTCCTGAAATTATTTACATAAACAAATAATTAATAATTAAAAATAAATGTATAAATTTAAGTAATTTAAATATATATGTGTAAAACAATCCGATTAACTTCTTTCCGCTTATCTTGCGCGGAAGAAGAAGCATCGTCGGGGATTTAGGATAGACGCTCTCCATACTTATCTCTGATCCCGGTTACCACGCCCCTGACAACAAGGTCTTGAATCTCGTCTGTGCCCTTTTTCTTATGGGCATCTTCTAACAAAATTAGAAGATCCAGTGCCACCCCGGTGGAATCTTCTATCTCCACCATCCGCATTTCGTAAGTCTTTGCACCCGCATTGTGGGTTGCCATCCCGAGTCCTCCGTGGTCGCTCTTCCTGTTTTTAGAATTTGTAGCGGCTTGCGCCGCTAATGATTCAAGCTCCCAATACTTCTTGATCTTCTCTCAGACCTTATGGTTTAGTGCCTTCGGTTTGGGTTTTAATAACCGCCAAGCTTTTTTCCACTCGAACATATGGTTCAAATAAGATTGGGAGTCGAAACCGCTCCGCACAAGTGTCGTGTGGATCGGATCCCAGTTAAACTCTTGCTGTTTAATTATTATAAATTAAATTTTGATTATTATTTAAAAAATATTTAATTAGTTTATTAATAAATTTTATTTACTAAATTAAATAAAGAAATTAAAATATATATATATATATATATCACCGCAAAAGACCGGAACCAAACATCGCGAACTTCGATCAGGATATGGTTGTATGTTGGGTAAGCGTCGTCTAACATTCCATGCAACATCTTCAATATAGCTGCAGTGATCGATCGGTCGTATTTAAATCTGAAAACTAATTATTTATATTATTTAATAATTATAATTAAATTAATTAAATTAATTAAGTAAAATAAAATTAATTGACTTCCCAAATAATCCCGACACTACGGGTGGGATCTAGAATTTTGAGTTTGCTTCGTCCCGGTTGGACAAGAAGCTGCTCAATAGACAATGTGTTGCGGATCCTGGAATGTTGAATTTCCGGGACACTTGTCGGCGTACCACGGGAAGAAGTTTCACCTTGCGTGAAAATAGTGTAAAAATCGAGATTATCCATTGCGATTTTAAAATTTTTGAAAAAATTTTTAGAGAGAGAAAAGAGGTTTTAGAGAGAAGTTGGTGTGAAAAGTAATGAGATTTCGGCGAGTAATTATAGGAAAAGTACCCGACGGCATATCGGTGAAATATTTTGAAACCCGCTTTCCCGTAAACTGTTCGATGGAATTTCGGTGAACTTCCCGTCGAAGAATCTCGAAAACGGTTTCCAAATGCGCTTCCCCATAAATATTTCGACGGATTTTCGATGAAATTCCATCGAAATTCCGTCGAAATATCTCGGTTACCAGGCGCTTTTGCTTTTACGAGGTTGTTTTGGACCGAATTTGGACCGGATTCCGTCGAAATTCCGTCGAAAAAATTGACTTTTCATGTTAAACGAAGAAAAACGTTTTATAACATTTCGACGGAATTTCTAAGAATAATTTTGTTCTGTCGATATTCTGTCGAAATTGTAGCCACGTGGTGTCACCTAATTGGCTTACTATTTTTCACGCGGATCGCGATGTGCCTCGAAAATCCGTCGAAGTTTTGTTGTGGAAATTCCGTCGGAGTGTGAGACACGTGGCAAACTCTTACTTGTAAAAACGATGGGACACGAAATATTTCAACGGACTTCGACGGAACATCGACGGGACAGAGGATCAAATCCCTAAATCTATTGTTTTCGGTCATATAAACATGATATAATGCGAAATCTACGAACGGACATTGTATTATCAATTATAACAAACCATAAACCAATGAAATAAAAAAAATCGAAAATAAAGAGGGAATTCCAAAACAGAGACATAGTGTTTATATAAGTTTAAGTATATATATGTCCGTTATATACTAGCAGGTATATATTATATATCAATATTACGTATAGCCGGGTTTAACGGGGTTAACAGAACAAAAGATGTAAGAAAGAATTAAGTGTTCCTCGAAATTCCATCGAATAATTCGACGGAATTTTGACGGGCTAACAAAAGTCCGGCGACTTTTCGACGGAATCAAGAATCTTAATTGTTGCCCCCAATTCCGTCGAAACAGCCTTCGATGTCGTTTCGAGGGAATAAGAATCTTAATCGAATCACTGATTCCGTCGCAACAGTCGTCAAAATATTTCGATGTCGTTTCGACGGAATCAAGAATCTTAATTGAATCCCTGATTCCGTCGAAATATTTCGATGTCGTTTCGAGGGAATCAAGAATCTTAATCGAATCACCGATTCCGTCGAAGTTTCGTCGGATATTGCGATGGAATTTCGACGGAGTCAGTTAAAAATGTTAAAATAAAATACATGAACACAAAAAGGACAAATTAAGAGAAAATACAAATTTAAAATATTAATATCCCAATATTAAGAGAAAGTAAAAATTTAAAATATTAAAAAAAATACGTGAACACCAAAAACTAGTTAGATTGGTCAGAACATTCGGATAACTACCACCGCCTTGCTCAAATTCGTCTGGATCTTCTTCTGAAACCTCAAATAAATGGTGATCTTCATCTTCCAACGTGTTAGACTGTACAACTAAATCCACCTCCATCGCATTATTGATGTCGCGTAAAACCCCATAAGAGTTTTCTTGTAGTGGATCGTTTTCCATAACACCTTCGACCGTGTTTTTCGGGTTAATTCGCAACGTTGTGATCCATGTATTGGTATTCGTAGTAAGTCCTGGGTAAGGAATATACCAAACTTGATCAGCTTGTGAAGCAATGACAAATGGATCATATTTTTCTAGCTGCACGTTCCGTTACACCGAACTCGTCTTGCATGACACTACCGATCCCAACAATTGGGTTATACCAGTTGCAGTTTAACGCAACACACAAATATGTGGTAAGTCCATTCTTGATTTATTTTTAAAGTTTATTTTTTGTCGGTAGATATCAAAATTTCTACAAAATTATGATACCACGAATATATAATGATAAAAAAGATATCATGAATATATATTAAATCACAGTAAATAAATTCTGTTCACATTAAAGATATCTTAATATTTATCCAAATGATTATTTATTTTATCTTTACTTTAAAAAAAATATTACTTTAAGAATCTAATATTATAACTGGTTAAACACGGTATTGTAGCTGAACCTACCGGCTACCGCTAATCCCCTACAATACAATTTAGATGTAAACGTATATTTACATTAATAAGGCGACGACAAAAAATATATATTTACATTAATAAAGACTGAACATAACTGGATCCAACCAAAAAAATGATCCTTCAAGTGTAATCTATAGACGCTGACCGATGGCACATTACGCATGGGCAAGAAATTGACTTGTAAAATTCAGCTCTAAAACGCTTCAGAACTTTACGGAGGATGTCTAAAGCCGTACAGTTCGTAAGAAGAGTCAGCAGAATTAATCGTGAACTACGAAAGATTTCCGGGCAGCGGTTGATCGCTAATTGGTAAACTTTGCACCTAAAAGGAATCGCGATAGAAGCAAACGAACGATGACAAATCTGCATCTGTAAGATCAGATCTAGGCCAAGACGAAACACTGGGAGAAGAAAGATCTTCCAGGGCTTCATGTAGGTGGCAGATAATCTTCATAAGCAGCATCGATCTTCTCATGAGAGGTTCATCGGTTCCAAAGAAAAATGTCACCTCAGATTTGAAGAAGAATCTTAAGTTAAAACAGATGTGAATGACTAATTTTTTTAGTTATGACATAAATTTATAGAAATGAATAATGGAAGTCGAAATGATTTTTGACTTTAATTTACGTACGTTTTTTTAAGTTGATAGGGGTAATAAAATCTATTTATTGGAATGGGTTTGTACAAATAAATGCTAAGTAACTGGAGATGATACATTTTGTTAATAGAGGCTCATAAAAGTAACTTCTGTCTGTTGACAAAAAAAGAGTAACTTCTGTCACGTTTTTATTTTAAGTAAAAAGAATAATCAAAAGTTTGGTATAATTTTTTTTTATTATATATTAATATTGTTTTATTTTTCTGTTTGTTGTATAAGTATTTATTTTAAGTAAAAAGACCAACGAAAAGTTTGTTAGAACATATTACTACAATTTGATATAAATAATGATTATAGTATTAAAAATTAAATAGTAATATTTTGTAACCCGTTATTGCTATTAATTTAATTTGAGTAAATGATTATAATTCAATTTATATTGAGAAAAAAATAAGCTTCCGATAATATTTCAACCAACGTTTTATATTACATAAGTCATAAGACGTTTTATTGTGAAAGCATTAAATCATTAATTTGTGGGCCAACATTCAATTGTTATGTCATAATATACCTAATTAGTTAATTGTTAATAATATTACTTTAAGTATACCAGTTAAAATAAAATAAAGCTAAAATATATTATTTGAAGATTACTTTTAATTTATTTTTATAATATAGTCGGTTGTGTTTTTTTTTTCTATATTAAATAATTAGATATAATATTAATTTTAGATTACTAATATGAGTTGATAATATTTTTAAAATTATTTAATCAAAATATTTTGATAATATTTAATAAAATTATATATATATGATTAAAAGTTAGTATTTTATTCTTAGGTCCAATAAAATTATTCTTCATTTTTTAAATAATAATTACGTTAGAAATAAAATTAATGTAATTTAAAAAAAAA
>OVAW01001153.1:0-10381 GCA_900406365.1 Heliophila coronopifolia | reverse complement strand
TGAAGAGATTTTGAAAAATGGTTTAGGGTTTAGAATGTTGCCTTTGCCTCCAACTAATAACTTTACTTATATGGAAAGGCCTTACGGTTGAAAAGATTTAGAAATTAGAGCTGTATTTTAGAGAAAAGCTTAAAGAGCCAACAATGGAGGAACATACTTTATGTATATTGATTTTCCACCCTTTTTGCAATCGTTCACAATACATAATATAAAGCTGGAGTATGACTCTTCTACCCTATCGTCTTATGACACCTGTCCTTTATTCTTTACTTTATCCCCACACAAAACGTCTCTGTACGATCGCGTGATCATACTCTGCATTTCGGCATAACAAACTTTATCTGGAGGAATCTTCCTCTCACGTGTGTTTTCATACGTTCCTATCTTATTCTCATTTCCTCCTTCTTTTGAGCTATTGGGCTTCTTTGATCCATCATCTTTACGAAGGCCCATTATCTATGTTTTATGATTGAGGTTGTTAAAACCGTTATGTTGAGGTTCTAATGGTATATTCTCTACAGCCCCCCCCCCCCTCAAACTTGTGGGTGTAGTACACACACCAAGTTTGGCACGAAGAGATACAAACGACTGGCGAGGAAGAGATTTAGTGAAAATATCAGCGAGTTGGATCTGAGCCGAGATATGTCGAGTTTCTATAACTCCAAGAGCAACTTTTTCCCGGGTAAAGTGATAATCAATATCAATATGCTTCGAATGAGCATGATACTTGGGATTGGTTGTAAGATGAACTGCCGAAAGGTTATCACAAAAGAGTTTTGCAGAACCAGTTTGAGGTATACCCAAATCACGTAAAACGGAAGAAATCCATGTTAATTCAGCTGTTGTTTCTGCCAACGCACGGTATTCAGCTTCGGTAGACGAACGAGAAACAGTGGGTTGTTTCTTGGCTGACCAAGAAATCAAATGTGGACCAAGCAATGTGCAATAACCCGTGGTAGAACGTCGTGTAACTTTGCAACCTGCCCAATCACTGTCACTAAATGCCATCAGCTGCAAATCACTGTGAGAAGAAATGTTAAGACCGAGAGAACTTGTACCACGAAGATACCGGAGAATTCTTTTAAGTAGAGAAAAATATGTCACTGTTGGAGCATGCATCCTCTAACAAACTACATTAATAGCGAATTGTATATCGGGTCGAGTAAGGGTTAAATACTGTAATTTACCCGCGAGACAACAAAAATATGTAGGGTCTTCAAACAAGGAAGCTTCAGAGGCTAGTTGATCAAATTGAAGAGGAAGAGGAGTAGGCATAGGATTACAATTTGACATTCCAGCTACTGCCAAAATCTCTTCTGTATATTTAGACTGATGCAGATATAAACCTGAGTCATGAAATAAAGCCTGAATGCCAAGAAAATATCCTAGCTGTCCAAGATTCTTCATGGAAAATTCTTGTTTCAGAGAGAGATACAAACGTTGCAGCAGCATAGAGCAGGTACCGGTTAGAATAATATCATCAACATAGAGTAATAGGATCATTGTATCATCACCACGACGATAAACAAACATAGAAGGATCGACAATATTGCAAAGAAAACCGAATTCAAGTAGAAAACGGCTAAATTTATCATACCAAGCGCAGGGCGCTTGTTTGAGTCCATAAATAGCCTTTTTAAGACAACAACAATGTGTAGGAACTGTAGGACTCTCAAATCCTGGAGGTTGTGTCATATAGACCCGTTCTTGAAGTTCTCCGTGAAGAAACGCATTTTTGACATCTAATTGTGTAATAGACCAACCTTTGGCGACAGCAACAGTTAGCACAATACGGACCGTGGGTGATTTGACGACTGAACTAAATGTTTCAACAAAATCGATGGCTTCTTCCTGAAGAAATCCCTTAGCTACAAGCCGAGCCTTAAGTTTATCAAGAGTTCCATCTGATTTTAACTTCGCTTTGAATACCCATTTACAGCCAATGGGATTTATATCTGAAGTTGGAGGCACCAAGTCATAAGTTTGTGTATCATAAATCGATTGCATTTCTTCTTCCATAGCACTTTTCCAACCCGGATGTGAGAGAGCAGAGGCAATGGTTTTAGGTTCAGATGGCAATGTTTTGCTGACCAGAAGAGCGTACTGAGGATTAGGCTTATGAATGCCAGGTTTTGAGCGAGTAACCATGGGATGAGACACATGAAGACTATCACTAGACGAGACTGAACTAGTTGTGGAAACCGCAGACGATAAATTTTCAAAACTGTTAGAGAGATCAGACGCGCTGTCGCCAATAGGAACAAGATCGGAGCTTGCCGTGCGCACAGTACACGTCTGACCTACCATAGGGGACAATTCACCATTGCTAGCAGGAGAATCTAAAGAAGTAGCCACATACTCGATAGGAGAACTAACCTGAGATATTGGCGGCGGGACTTGTTCAAAAAACTGGGATGAGGAACGGTGCCAAGCAGTAACCAGCTGTGTTGAAGAAGATGAGACAAAGGATGATGACGTGTTGCTGAAGGGAAAGCAGTTTTCATCAAAAATCACGTGTCGACTAATATATACTCGACCAGTAGGAATGTGAAGGCAACGATATCCTTTATACTCAGTGTGATACCCAATGACAACACACTGTAAAGTGCGTGGATCAAACTTGTTATGTGTATAAGGACGTAAATAAGGATAGGCAGCACACCCGAAAGTCCTCAAGGCTGTGTAACTAGGCAAGCGATGAAGAAGCACGTCATAGGGACTCTTGTTCTGTAAAGACTGTGATGGAAGTAGATTGATTATATAATTAGCCGTGTAAAAAACTTCCACCCAATACCGAAATGGAGTATGACTAGCAAAGATCATTGCTAAGTTTAACTCAGTTATGTGACGATGTTTTCTCTCCGCCAAACCGTTTTGTTGTGGCGTGTAGGGACATGAGATGAAATGTTGGATTCCGTTAGAGACTAGATACTCTTTAAGTGACTGGTTAATGAACTCACCACCACCATCGCTTTGAAAGATTTTTATCTACTTGTTGTATTGTTTTTCTACCAAGGTTTTGAAGTTGATACATGTTGTAAAGAAATCCGACTTTAAACGCAGAGGATAAAACTAGCAGAATCTTGAAAACTCATCAATAAATATAACATAGTATCGAAACCCCTACAAAGACGCAAAAGGGGCTGGAACCCAGAGGTCCCAATGTACCCTCTCTAAAGGTTCAACAACACTAGAAACATACATAGAGCTACCTTTATTGCTGCTAATAGACTTGTTCCTCTTCAAGAGCTGGAGAATATGATCATTAGCATGGCCTAATCGCATATGCCATACATCGTCACTCACAACCTGTTGACGTGAAGAGTAAAACGCCATTGGTTCCATATTCTCCAACCTGTACAAACTGTCATGTCTTTTTCCATGTGTCAACACTCTCTGAGTGTTTTTATCCACAACATATACTTGATTAGCATCAAAATAAATCTCACAAGGGTAATCATCACACAATTTAGATATAGAGAGTAATGGTTTCTGGATTTGAGGACAAAACAATGCATCGTTTAATGGTAAACTACCTGAAGGAGAAGAGAGAGATGTCGACCCAACATGTGTGATAGGCATAAAAGATCCATCTGCCATCTTAACACTATCCGGTCCAGAGTATGACATTGTATCAGTGAGATGGTGAGGAGAGTTTGTGATGTGCGAAGTTGCACCTGAATCGGGATACCACGACTGTTTAGAACCAGAAGATGTAATACTCATCGCAACAAGCGCCTGTGGAACATCATCACTTTGAAAGGCATTATCAAATCTGTTATAGCATTTAAGAGCTACATGGCCAATGCGTCCACATATTTGACACACAGGACGTTGATAATTGGAGTTTCCACCTGATCCACTCCAAGAGTTTACTTGTTGGGAAAACCTCTACCACGCGAGGAATAACCTCCTCGTCCACGATAGCCTCCTCTGTTACCTCGACCACGATATCCAGTACCATTGTATTGAGAATTATAAGAAGACCAGGACTAAAAACCATCCTCAGACTAAAGACATTCATTAGAGGACAAGTTATGTACCTGAAATGCCATTTGTGGGTTGACTATCTGAGTAGTGTAGGATTGAATCCTGCTATCAAATCCAAGAAGCTGAGACACCACTTCATTATAAGTAGGAATCGGTGGTTTATGCATAGATGTTTGAATCGATGTTGTAAATGACTCATATTCCTTCCCTAGACTTTGTAGCAACCTATAGATCTTCATTGATTCAGAAATGGGTTTACCTATTGAAGAGAGTTGATCACACACACTCTTGAACTCACGTAATACAACTTCATCTCCTTGCCTCCATTAGACATCGTTTGTAGTACTCCCAATAAATCAAACTCTCTTGACATAGAGCTCTGATTGGAATTTTCCTCTAACATGAGCCAAACCTCTCTTGCTGTATTCAAGCCAAACGCATACCCTAGAATTTCTTCAGATAACGTACCATAGATCCATGATTGCACAAGCTGGTCCGTTTGTAACCAAGCATCGTTATTTGGATTTGAGAGTTCGATAGCTGCATCACCATCCTTTTCATGAATCAACTCTGGTGGTGGTATGAGACTACCATTCACAAAACCCAAGAGCTTCTGACCCTTCAACAACGACTCAAACAGGATTCTCCAACCAAAGAAGTTTTGATCCGTCAAACGAATAGAAACAAAGCTTGCAACATTGATATGAGTAGGATAAGGAAACTTAGCTGCTGACACCGTAACACCGCTGTGCTCTGATACCATGAAAAGATTTAGAAATTAGAGTTGTATTTTAGAGAAAAGCTTAAAGAGCCAACAATGGAGGAACATACTTTCTGTATATTGATTTTCCACCCTTTTTGCAATCGTTCACAATACAGAATATAAAGCTGGAGTATGACTCTTCTACCCTATCGTCTTATGACACCTGTCCTTTATTCTTTACTTTATCCCCACACAAAACGTCTATGTACGATCGCGTGATCATACTCTGCATTTCGGCATAACAAACTTTATCTGGAGGAATCTTTCTCTCACGTGTGTTTGCATACGTTCCTATCTTATTCTCATTTCCTCCTTCTTTTGAGCTATTGGGCTTCTTTGATCCATCATCTTTACGAAGGCCCATTGTCTCTGTTTTATGATTGAGGTTGTTAATACCGTTATGTTGAGGTTCTAATGGTGTATTCTCTACAACGGTAACATGTATTCTTTGTAATCTGCATATTCGTCCTCCTCTGGAGTAAAAAGGACACACATGAATGTCGGAAGTGGACACTTTGCCACAAATTTTTAAGTTTTCTTTGTCTTTTTTTGAGATATAATCTCATACTTTGAGTGTACTTTGTTGTATTATGCAGTTCTTATACTTTTATATGAAGTTTGCTTGTAACGTGAGTCTTTGATAAATATGAACAATGTTGCGTGCTAAAAATCTATATTTGTATAATTTTTAAAAATATACTTCTGATATAACAATTGTGAGGTATGGTGATGGAAGAAATGTAAAGAGAAAGTTATTGGAATCAAAACTTTCTATTGAATATCTTTAAAATAGTTAAGTCTCTGCTAGTTTAGTGTATTCTAACTACTAAACTAAATGACATTCGGACTCAAATCATTTATTTATTTTAATAGAAGATGATAAAATACATTAATCAAGCAGTGGAAGTGAAATTGAAGTTGCTACAAGTCGTACGACGGCTAAGTAACGTAGAACTAAACCCTAATCTATTATTCTCCAAATCAAATTCAATTAAATTATTTTCTAATTGTAACCCTCCGATTACCACATATGTTATTGCGTTGACTCCTCCTTCAACGAAACCCAAACATGTGACGTTATTGTTGATGGTCACTATCGAGTTTATCCCGAATATCTTCCAAACGACGTCATTCCTATGAAGCACAAGCTGGATCTCCTGCACCGCGTATCCAAAGCTCGTGATGCCGATATTCTTCTTGCTGAAACAAGCGCCAAACGGTTTTACTGACGGTACTCGAGTGATAAACCTTTTGGCGGCTTCTCTGATGAATGCTTTAAAGATTGATATCTCCATTATGGTGTACGGATTCACAATGCTGATTTTGGTTCCTCCGAATCCCGTTTTTTCATTGATTTTGAGAAGCGTTTTGTTGATCGGAACGGACTTTTCGGCAATACTTTCTGGATTTCTCGCCTTGTATGTACGCCGTAGCGGTGCTCACCGGATTGATGAGAAGCGTAGTTGTTGTTTGTTCAGAGATCTTGATTTCTGGGAGGAAAACGTATGGTCCGTTACCAAAAAAGGCTACATCTTTTCTCAAAGTAATACAAATGGTGAATTTCCGATTGAAGCTAAACAAGACAGCGGATTGTGACGGTAATCCGAGTTTATGCCGTCCCATACCAGCCATACCGATGGTTCACTAGCGAGTCCTTGAAGTATATACGCTGATCCGCAAATGAGGATGAGAAAAAGAACAGAGAAGATTATTGGAGAAGAAGACGCCATTAGAGGAGATGAAGATTTTGTGTAATGTCACGAATTTAATCAAGATATACTTTTGTATACAAATAATAGCTTTCGTTTATACAAAAAAATAATAATTATAGCTTTCGTTTATTATAATGTTATTGCTTCATATTATAATCTTCTTTCTTATTTTTCAACAAAAAGAAATAAAAAATCATTAGTAAATCAAGGCAAGGTTCTTTAATGTTATTGCTTCATACTGCCATTGATTTATTTACTTACGTACAAAGTTTATCCTCTTAAATATCGATTAAAAAAAAACTACGGAGAATATAAAAATGTATTATATACTATGAATTATATACTATGATATACAAATATATTATATTTTTTTCTAATATAAGTATATTATTCAAAAAATAATTTTGTTTAATTTAAAATTTAAAATTTAAAATTAATTCCTTAATGAAAAAATCGTAATTAACAGTAGATTACAAACTAACAGTATAATTTTTTTAATATATATTATGTTTAGTATAATAGTAGATTAGGAGGTAACGTAGTCAAGATGACAAAAGTCAACGACTTGAGAGATTGATTAAAATAAAATAAAATAACATTTATATTTTATTTATATTTTATTTAACTCAATAACATTTATATTTTATTTAACTCAATAAAATAAAATAAAATAACATATATATATATGGAAAAAACGTCTAAAAACTAATAAGTTAAAACCATTTCTATTAAAACGTTTAATCTTTTTATTACGCATTTCATTTTTTTTTAAAATCCAATATATATACACTTTCCTAGATTATTAATTGGCTAAAATTAAAGGAAAA
This sequence comes from Heliophila coronopifolia, assembly GCA_900406365.1. Classification (NCBI taxonomy): domain Eukaryota; kingdom Viridiplantae; phylum Streptophyta; class Magnoliopsida; order Brassicales; family Brassicaceae; genus Heliophila; species Heliophila coronopifolia. The sequence continues at coordinate 3,089 of OVAW01001153.1, read as the reverse complement.
CTACAAACTTATGTGTTCTACGTACCTACCACAATTTTATTCACATGTTTCAATTTATTTTTTAAAAAGATCGATATAGCAGTTATGAATATAACTCACAACTTGGAAATAAACCAAAATGATTTCTAGCTGTTGCAAATGTTCAGAAACTCAAACCTATTATATATGGAATGTATCATTATTGAAAATTTTGTTTGATTATAAATAAATAATTTTTAATTCTTAAAGCTTAGAGATTATTTATAAAAAATAAAAAAAAATATTTCACATATTTAGTTGTTTGTTTTGAATACATTGTTTATAGTTAGCAAATACACACATAAGAAACACACGTTACAAGAAATTTAATTAATCTTACAATACATTCAAAAAAAAAAAAAAAACATCAAATCTGTTGCAAAGTTTTCCATCTTCGACATGGATGTGTTTCTTTTTTCTTTACGTATTCTTTGGAGGCAAAGGCTACACACAAAGCCCTAAACCACTCTTCAAGATCTCTTCAAGATTCAATCTTTTCAATGTAAAAACTTTTTTAGTTTCTTGCCAAATGAAAGCAAGAAGATCATTAGAAAACACAAAAAGAGAACCGGGTTTTAACTCCGGATAATCGTATAAACGACCTCGTGCAATGCCTTTTCCTGTGTAAGAGTTCTCAAGGTGTATTCCATCTGCATTAAAAGGAAAAGGCTCTAGGGAAGGCGTACCGATATTTGCATTAAATATTGTAGTTCCGTTGGAAAAAAACGTGCCAAGAGTGCCTCCGAGTATTTTCGTCGCAATAAGTAGTGTTTCATCATGAGATTCATCATAAGAAAGCATCAGTAAGAAACGAGATTCTTTGTTATCAATAAATTTCTTTGGTGGCCAGCCAAAGGTTCCTCCCCACAAACCGTTATAGTCTTTGTTATCGACGGGATTTATAACAGGTAGTTTATATAAGGAGAACCGGGTTACATTCATGTTTAGCCATCCTTGGTAAGTGTCTACCTCAGTGTAGGAAGCGCTGAGACTAAGACCAAAAGTATCACCAGAGCTAAGAAAACTTTGGCGATTCAAATGACGAATCTCACTTTCTGAAGGTGTTGAAGAACTCGGAGGCATATTCTTTGAGGAACTTGATTTCCCTATAATATGATTGATGCCATTTCTGATAAACGTATTAAAGCTCTTCTTTGGTGTGACTTCTGTCTGAATAAAACTATTAAAGCTCTGCTTTGGTGAGACCGCTACATAATCCGTGAAAACATTGATAGTTTGACATAATGGCTTATCCTCTTCCATCTTCATGTGCTTCACATTGCAACCAAACTTTTGCATTTCAAGAAGCATGGTTCTACGTTCCAACATCATCGCTTCATCATTTTTACAAGTCGAAAACATCATTGCATCCAATGGTGTAGGTACATGTAAACGTACTTGGCTTGCCACTATATCGAGGAAATTTCTTCTATCGCGAAAATGGAGCTTCCAAAATGGAAACTCTCCATTTCTAGAAGCTTCTTTCTCAATCTCTTGAATCGGCTCAACCTCGAGAAGAAGCACATTGCAACTCTTCTCAATACCCGTAACAATACCAGGATACAAGCAACTACCTCTTCTGTCTCTTCCATGGAGGAAAAACTTAGTAGAACCATCAAAATCACATATTATCTCAAACAATGGTGACCACAAAACCTTACCATGGTGAACCTTTCGTGAAAAAAGAGCAAGAGGAATATCTATCAGGCACCCAACAACAGACAAGTAACTAGACATTACATAAAGAAGTTTCCCCTTTTGAGGGTCTTTTTGAGCCCAAATCCCAACTAGGGGTTTTACTACTTCAACAAGAAACCGACAAAGCTTTTTGTAAGAAGAGATTCCGATCCGCCAATGGAGTATTTCAAGTAAAGGAAGAACTTTTACTAATTCACATTGTGGAAGCCATGTCTTGTCTGAATCTAAGATTTGGCAAAGACTTTTGCAACATAAGCTTAGATTGCAAATGTCGCTTGGAAAAAGTGAATGAGAAATTACACTGAAAACATCTTCTGGAAGTGAAAGAAGCGAGTAAACAACAATCGAAGAATCTCCGATCTCCATGAATTAGAAATCAATTTGGCAGTAAGATTAAAACCAAAGAAACAATCTTTTCAATAACCAAAAGAATAAAAAGAGAGACAAAAGTCAATGACGTGGGAGAAATATCGATATATTATAAATATTTTACTTGACGTGCGCTCAATTATTTCCTAAAAAACTATATTATAAATGTTTTAATAACTTTCAAAATTTATTTAAAAAACTTTTGTGTTGGATCTTGTGCAACTTCACCAATTATTCGTGCTAATAGAAAGCTCTGAAGAGCGTCTTTTAAGCAGTTGAACATAGTTTCATGTCAAAAGCGAAAGTTTTTAAGAAAATCTTAAACAAATATATAAATTAGAGCCTAGAAATTTTTACGAAAAATATATTTTACTATAACCACAAATAGTTTATATAATTTTAAATTAAGTTTGTCAATAGTTTGAAATACTTCTAACCAATATTGCAAAATAATATATGTTATATTAATGGGTCGTTAATAAAATGTTTTTATTTTGTACCTCGATGTTCTATGCCTAAGCATGTATGATATAATTTGTCTGTCTCATACTCGTCCAAGCTTCTTGGGTCAAGCACCACCATGCAGACTGCAAATTTTTACACATTGTATGCTTAGAAATTGGAAATAACATTGAAATGTCTTACCAATTGCCTCATAAAAGATTCAATTTTTCTTTGTGTCAACAAGATCATGTCAATCAACAATAGAGAAATATAAATTAATATAAGTCAGGATGATGATTATTCAAAACAATATGATTTCCTGCTATATATATTTTTTTAATTATTTAAAACTTGTCTTTTATTTAATATTAGGATTGAGTTTTATTAATTATAATGAATTTATATAATATATTTATTTAAAATAAAAGGACTCAAATAACTATTTGGAAATAATAATACTTAGGTGGGGTTATTCAATTGTGTATTTTAATGTATTTTAAAATCAACATGAAATACAGCGTTATTCGATTATGTATTTGTTAAAATACATTAAAATACAG
>OVAW01001150.1:0-10401 GCA_900406365.1 Heliophila coronopifolia | reverse complement strand
AATTTTTTTTTGCCCCCCCTTAATTTAGCTCCTAGATCCGTCATTGGGTTTAGTCCATATTGTCGTCCATATAACCCACCCATATAGTCAGTCCATATAGCCCAAATATAACCCATATAGCTAATTAATAACCCCGTTTGTCCACCCGTCCGCCCGAACCCTTTTTTTTTTTCCATCAGCCTTAGTGGCTAATTTAATTTTAATTAGTTTCTTCTCAACTGGAGACACCCAGGTTCGAACTCCAATCACGGTGTAGAAGTACATAGATGACAACTATTATGTCACTTGTTTGTTTTATTAAAGAGTTAATGTTTTATTTATGTATTAATTATTCATGTTTTAGCGAACAAAATTTTTGGGCCAAAAAAAAAGGAGAACAAAGTTCAAAATTTCGGACATGCCCGCGAAATAGCTTGCAAAATGTGCTCATCAACATTTTTGACAGAGGGCTTCAACTTTCTTCGTGGGCCGTCCGCCCATTTGACAAATATATTCTTTAGGACAGCCGGTGTTTAGCTGTTTTGATTGGATTGATTTCTTGACAATTTTTAGGGTCAGAAAGTTCGATATCAAGTCATCAATTCTCATCCACACCTTTACTCTTCCAAAGAATCCAAGCTCTTTCAACCGTTAACCAAAAGGTCGGGACAAAGATTGAAACAAAGAGCAATGTTGACACACACCATAATAGAACTTCGTCTCTAGATGTGGATGATCCAAACCAGAAGGGCCTTTACCGAACAAGGAGCTCGGGAATTGGGTATGGAGGAAGTGATATCCAGAGCTGGAGAAGCTATCAGACAGAGGAAGTTTCAAGCTCAAGTGGCTACAGCGACGTTACTTCATCTAGCAGTCAGGTGAATAAGGATTTTGAGCTAGAGAAGCTGAAGATTGAACTCCGTCATATTAAAGGAATGTATGCAGTTGCTCAAAGTGAAGTCATAGATGCTTCTAGACAGGTGCAAGATCTGAACCAAAGGCGGTTAGAGGAAGCTACGAGGCTCAAGAACTTGACGATAAGAGAAGAAGAAATTGAAGACGTGGTGGAGATGGAGAGGGAGAGACAAGAAGAGGCGGAAAATGAAGCTGAGCTTGTTAGAGAATGTGTTGAGAGAGAAACTGAAGAGAGACTTGAAGCGCAAGCAAGAGCAGAAGAGGTTAGAAAAGAAAAGCAGAAGCTAGAGGATGCACTTGAAGGAGGACCGCTTCAACGTCAACAGTACATGAAATTTGAGTGGGAAGAGATTGTAGAAGCCACGTCATCGTTCTCCGATGAACTTAAGATCGGAATTGGCGGTTATGGAAGTGTGTATAGGTGTAACTTGCACCACACGACAGTAGCTGTAAAGGTTCTTCATTCTGACAAAAGTAGCTTAACCAAACAGTTTCACCAAGAGGTATTCTTCAAATATTCTTTAACTTGGGGTTGGCACACTTCCCATACCGTCTCATCCCGTCTTGTTCCCCTCCCATATGAGAATTTATTTTCCTTTGGGACAAGTTCTCAATTCCCAAAAGAGAACGGAACAGGACGGGGCGAGAACGGAAATTCCCGAAGTCCTATTAAACACAAATAAAAGTTATTTTATATATAATTATATACATATGCTATACAATCTTATATATATTTTACATTTTTATAATCTATATAATATCTTAAATTTTTTTATCATTGTTTTGATTTTTTTTTTAAATTAAACATTATTTTATAAAACTTAGTTTTAATATAATTTGGTACAACAATCAAACAATTAATAATATTATTTATTTATTTATTTGATGAACTAAATATTAATATTTGAGATATATGATCAATAATTTTAATTTACTTTTATTTNTTTGAGATATATGATCAATAATTTTAATTTACTTTTATTTTTGGATAATATTTTGATTGATATTAAATAAATCATATTGTTTTTAGTTTTGAAAAGTTTAATTATCAACTAACAAAATGTCAAAAACAACTATTCAGAATTTCTCGTTCCTGTCCCGAATTTTAAAAGGGACGAAAATATGACTCATATTCAAGCTTCTGAAAAATCTCGTCCCGAATTCTTGTTAGCAAAATCATTTTTTTCATTTAAAACAATGCCGTTGTCATTATTGTACATGTTCAGCTTGAGATTCTTAGCAAGATTCGTCACCCACACTTGCTTCTCCTCCTAGGCGCATGTCCAGAACGCGGCAGCTTAATCTACGAGTATATGCACAACGGAAGCCTCGAGGAAAGACTCATGAAACGTAGACCAGACGCTGACTCACCTCAACCACCGTTACGGTGGTTTGAGCGGTTCAGAATCGCTTGGGAGATTGCTTCAGCTCTCTACTTCCTCCACACAAACGAACCAAGACCAATCGTCCACCGCGATCTCAAACCGGCTAATATCCTCCTAGACCGGAACAATGTGAGCAAAATCGGAGACGTAGGCCTCTCCAAAATGGTGAATCTCGATCCTTCACATGCCTCAACGGTTTTCAACGAAACCGGTCCTGTTGGAACGTTCTTCTACATTGATCCAGAGTATCAAAGAACCGGAGTTGTAACTCCGGAATCTGACATCTACGCGTTTGGAATCATACTTCTTCAGATTGTCACGGCTAGATCAGCCATGGGATTGGCTCATACGGTGGAGAAAGCATTGAGAGATCAAACCGGGAAATTTACTGATATTTTGGATAAGAGTGCTGGAGATTGGCCGGTTAAGGAAGCGAAGGAGATGGTTATGTTAGGGCTGAGATGTGCGGAGATGAGAAAGCATGACCGTCCCAGTTTAGGGAAAGAAATTATACCGGTTCTTGAACGGTTAAAGGACGTTGCTTGTAACGCAAGAAACCTGTTTAATGAAAACCTAATGGACCATCATCATCACGCTCCAAGCCATTTCTACTGTCCAATAACAAAGGTAGAAATTCAAATTTGCTTTGGGCTTGTTAACATTTTCCGTTTGGAAGATAAATATTTATTGTTCGGGTTCTTGAATTTAAAAATTTTTGAACCCCAATCAAGAAAAACAATTTAAAAGAAACTAGCTAAATCTATTTGTAAAATACATAGTAATTGGAAAATTTTGAAAAACCAAACTAAATTTCTCAAACTACTAACTTTTTTAATTCCCAAAAACCCAAACAAAAAAAAAAGATTTTACATTGAAAACCTGAAAACGAATTGGTTTAGTATCAAAAACTCGGTTTTCAGACCTAATCAATTTTTTTCTTTTTTGCAAATGTTCTATGAATTTATTTTTCAAAAACCTGAAACTCTAATTACCCGAACCAAAATCAATACCTAAATGCTAAGCACTAGTTAGGCCTGGCAAAAAAAAAATAGGACTCCCATTTTTTGTTTATTCCCTAGACCATTAGTATGGTTAAGCCGGCTCCTATAGATCTTGTTTTTTTGAATAATGTGTTTTTGATTTCTATAATGGTTTGATGATGAGATTAGGATGTGATGGAGAATCCATGTGTTGCTGCGGATGGATATACATACGAGAAGAGAGCCATTCAGGAATGGTTACAAAAGAATCAGAAATCTCCAATGACGGATTTGCCCTTTCCAAACCAGTCTCTACTTCCTAACCATTCACTTCTTTCTGCTATCAAGGAGTGGAGATCGCATCTAATTAAATAAAAAGAGTTTTGATCATTTTTTCTTGTACAGAAAGCAATCCAAAACATGTGTTTTGCAGACATGGGTGTGATGTGTTTCTAGTTTACTATGTGGGGCCAGTCTTATCCATTAAACATTGATGGAGACAAACTTAAGATCTTTTGTCAGGACACTTCAAGTTTTGCCAACTTGATTTTGTCTCTGAGGGTGACTAATTTGGCTAACATCCCCTTCAGCTACCCACCGTTCAAATCCTAACTTATTACTTAACAAAATGGTGTTTTTCAAAAAAATTCAATTGTGAGAAATTTTCTTCACTATCATTTTATTTGTTTTTTTTTTCTTTTTGAATGATGGACTCTTAACACTTGATATTAATCTCGAGCGGCGAAAGCAACTACAAATCCAAAACGAAAAAAATTTAGGGAGAAAAAAAATATTTAAGAAGCATAATAAAATTTTACGCATAATTTTCTTTTATTTTTCTTGACATGCAAAAAAAAAATATCTTGGATTTAGGGGTGGCGCATGTCCAGTCATGCCACCCTTTATATCCTTCACTAGGTGAAAATAACCGTCAAATAATCATTTCACCGGATTTTTAATGGGTGTAAAGCGTTACACCAATTTCTACCGATCCACTAATAGTAGTGACATGGGCTTCTTTATGTTTCAATTTTCTGAAATGAAACTTTTTATATCCCATTAATTTCTATTTTTTGTAATTAGTTGCAATTTGAAAACATCTACAGTTTTAGTTTTTCTTAATTAAACTATTTTTCAAATTGCAAAAGTCATATTTATTTTTCTTTGTTTCTTCTTTATATAACTTCGTAGGGCTCTACATATATCTCTTCTTCACTTGCTTGAGAATAGACTCCTAATCTAATAATAATATCAATTAATTCTCGTCATTTTATAATAATAACATGTTAGATAATATTGATTTTATTCTTTTAATTTGTAGATAATAATCTTCCTGTTTTCTGCTATTGAAAAGTTGGAAATCTTAAACTTTTTCATTTATATTTGTGTGTGTTTACTTATGTTACTTTTTCAGCTTCTAATTTAGAAAATCTAGAATAACAATCTATTGACTATTTAGAAAATTAATGGGGGCTTAGATATGACTTGAGGAACTTATGACTAAGAATTTTTATGCAATCAACATATTTATAACAACATCAACAAATACAAATTTTATTTTGCATTTTCAACATCCAAATGTTCTTCTTTACAAAAAAAATTAATGAATAAAATGGTTGGTATTAAATTACTAATTTGAAATTTGCATAATATACCGCTAACAATTACATATTATACAATAGCTAAATAATAAGAATGACCACCGAATTTGTTTGTTATTTAGTAGTTAGAGTGTACTAGTAATGATCTTGTCATCTGGAGTTCGACTATCCGCTCTACGATAAAGTTTTTTTTAATGAGATTCAAACTATAGGACCGGCCTGTTATGGTCTATGACATGGCCATTTTTTAGCACGTACAAAAGGACGGTCGTACAAGGCCCCGAATCAAATACAAATTTTCTCTTTTAAATTATGTTCCAAATTTATTAGTAAACTATCTATTTTACAATACTGAAAGCCAATTAATAAAATTTTCGAACATTGACTCTCCAATAATTTAAGACGGTTCTGGTCTATGATGACAAGAAGTTAATGAGAACTTTTCGGAGGTTCAAGTAACGGTGAGAAGTTGGGAGAAGTCAGAGATGATGGCGGGACACTGAAAATCTAATCTCTTACACCCACATTCCATCAACTATACGGTCATAGCCATCAATAATTTTGACCGCAAGCCATTTACGCTTTAATTTTCCGCCCATTAACCCACATCTTTTTATAAAAACTGTAGTTTGGCGGTCTATCAGTCTATTTGATACATGTACTATCAGGGACGGACCCGGGGGCATGGGTGGGCATTTGCCCCCCTTAATCCCGGGAAATTTTATTTTTTGCCCCCCTAAATTTCTGGAATAGAACTGACCCGAACCGTCCCAAATCAATTTAAAACAAAAATTATGACCCCCTTGATTTTCGTTCCGGGTCCGTCACCGTGTACTATTGTCAAACTCGAGATGTTATTTTCTGGAATATAGCACGGCTTTCTATGAAACTTCCACAATTTTGGATATATTGTAATTCATATTTTATGTAGAGATCAAATATATGCAATAATGCAAGTATGCAAACAAAATTCAATTTAAAGGAAGAGGACAGCAACTCATATATTGTTTTATTTTATTTTATATTATAAAAAAACAAAGCAGAAACATACAAAATTTACTTTGAAGACATATATCTGGTCGACATAATTTTGACATTACTTTTTTTTTACAACATAGTTTGACATTACTTTCAAGTGCTAAGTGATTGGTACCCATCTTTCCGGCTTTGTCTCCGGTTTACCACAGCCGCAATTAGAACCACAACCGCCACTACCACCACCATTGTCACAGCAAGAAAGGCTAAAATGCTCCCACTTTCCGCATGTGCCTATAAGGAAATGACCATATGTATTAAACCGGGTTGACAAAGTTTCTCACTAATTGGTTATTTAACAAAACTAGGTAAACCGAATTTATATATCCGGTACGGTTAGTCACCTGAGAAAGTGCAGGCACAGAGTTCTCCGGTTCAGGCAGCTGCTGAGTAACTAGGATGTAAAAGAGTCCCATAACTCCGGTATGACCAATGGTATTACTGTAATTAAACTCCAAAGTCAATGTCTCTCCATAGCTCACTTTCACCGGTTCAGGATAGCAAGAAGACATTCCTACAATGTAACCAGCTTCGTTTCCTGGTTCGACTCCATTTCCATACTTCGGCATTGACGTACAAATTCCTTCACCGCTCTAATCCACAACATAAAACTAAAATCACGGCCTAGATCTAATAGAAATATTTTAAAAAAAATTTGGAGCCGGAGTAAATGTTTCCCTGACTCTAATCAGGACCACCAATTCAACATAAAGTTTCAATCTTACGTCTTAAACTAAATCAATTTTAATTACCTCTCGGTACAGAGCAGCACCGACACCACCAGCGTGCTGATGAGCTACACCGTATACAATATACCCATTAAATGGCATCATTAAGCTCTTTTTCTTAACATCAACGCATTCATCGCCTTTCGTTTTGCACGGTTTCACCTCATATTCTACCTGCATAACATAACAACTTAGAAAATTTTAAATGATTTTGAAGAAGCGAAAAAGTTTATACCGACATGGCAATTATGTTCATGGCAATCTCCTGTTGATCCTTCTGATCTTTCCCAAGAATCCGTAACATCGAAAATATAAATCTTAGCCGGCAAAACCGAGCTATCCCAATCAACCCATCTCACAGTATACTTCAAATACAGAGCTCTTTTCTTCTCCTCCCCATTTTCGAATCCGTTTCTTAGCCGACATTGAGTCTTATCGTAGCAGCATAATAAACCTCCTTTGTATCCCGGTCTTAAAGCTCGACCGTACTCATCAATGGTTACATTATACAAATCACATCTGCATTCAGTGCATCCTGATATATCTTCAACACCTCTTGTGTCTATTGCGTGAATGTTTAAAAGCCATTTGAATTCATATCCATCAGGTCTTTCTTCAGGATTGTCGATTTCTAATGCGTAAGGATCAGGTAGATAAGTCGAGGTTTTGCGAGTTTCTGATCCTAATCCAAAGTAATGGCGTACTACATTCCTGCACAACCCTCCATTGTTCACAAGCATAAAATTCGGTCTCGAATCAAGCTTTTTGCCGAGTTCTTGTTTCGAAAATCCGTGATTCCTAAGCATGTCTTGGTGTGAAAGATCAAAACCTTTACGCACGTAGTAAGGTTGGACTACCCAATGGTGAAGATATGTTTCGTGTAGAGGGACGGGTTTGCCTGATTCGTCAACTACTTCAGCATCGAAACTTTTGAGACCGATATGACCTCTTGGGAAACCGATGTTGAATAAGTATGGATTTAAGACTGATCCTGGAGTCATCACAAGTTTTGGTGACAAGAAAACTGCTGATTTTACATTCTTCTCTTTCCCATGAAAGCCTTGGCTTGATGATATGCTTAATGTAACCAGAAGAAGAAGTAAGATCAACGATAAGCCGCGAAATCGAGCCATTTTCTGTCCTGTTTCAAGATCATTACAGAGAGGTAAGAAATGTGATAAAACTTCATAAAACTCATAATCATGAATAAATATATCAAATTTTCTAAACTTAGTTTTGTTTGAATCAAACTATGATTCCACTTGAACCCTAATTCACTACAAGAAACAGTGTAAAACCGATGATATAAGTCGGTCGATTCTAGGTGGTCGGAAAATTTGTTTCCTCTGAAATCCGTCTAACAATCCAATGAATTTCGGAGGAAAAACATATGAAACCTTTTTCGTTGGAATTCCGTCGGAAAAGAAAAGCGAACAGAAATCCATCAACTATACATATCCAACGGAATTCCGACAATCTCCGACAGAATTTTGAGGGAATAGAGCATCAAAATACCGTCAAAAAGATTTTCCAACGGATTTCCGACAAAAATATAAAAATTATGACTAATAAAAAATAAAAAAATCTGCAAACAAGAACAATCAAAGATCAAAACTTGTTGCAGAGAATCCACGAAAAGATATACATGTATAATATGAGTTTCAAAATCAAACGTATCCACTACGGAACTATCTTCCCTAATCTCTGTTTCTAGGTTGTATTCCAAAAAAAACCTAGAAATTAGATTGCAAAACAAAAACGATGATTTAAAGAGAGAGATTTTACGTTGAAATCTCCAGAAACTGAAACTGATGACGGAAAAAGATGTAACATAATGTCGACAAGAAGAGCTTCGAGTATTTATCTTTATCAATTTATCAAAAAACGTGACACGTGTAATACGCAACGTCATCGCATTCGTCAGATTCTCCCCAAAGTATTTTGCCTATTTCATTTTCCTTCCAAAAAGTATCACTCAACATTAATGTATAAGGTGATGATATATTAAAATATTAAATAAAATTAAGGACAAGTGGGTAAAATATTTTATTTAATTTTTTTTATTATTCAGAAATTACTTGCTGTAGTTTTAGTATAAATGGAAGTTGAACCGGTTGGAGTCTCATAACAATTTTGACTCTCCAAGTTTTACCATAACTGGTGAATTAAAATAGCTTCGATATGTTTCCTTTCAAATGTTATAATATGCTATTTTTATATTGTTTGGAAAAGGAAATTAAATAATAAATACAAAATCAATATCGATTTTGAAAGAAAAACAATATTATAAGGTTTGATATTTTAGGAAACCATCAAGTTTTGTTGTATTATTGTTTGAAATAAATAATGAACTTGAACCAGCTGCCGGAGTTATCCCACCGAGGCGGTTTGTTTTCTTAGTTGACTACTGCAGTTAGATTTTGTGTGTAGACGCAGTATCCAGAAGTAATAGCTAGCTGCGGTTCGTTATTGTGTTTAGTTTTTGTATCCAAATATTGTATATAGATGCATATTAGTTTGTTGGTGTATTTGCATTTGCATCCAAATGCATATTATAACAAATTACCATAAAAGACAAGATATTATATAAATGAAATTTTAATTATAAAACAATAATTTTAAATTTTTGTTTTTTTTTTAGATGTTTTTTAATTTAAATATTTTTATTGAACTAGTCGATATTGAAATGTTATATAATGATTTATGTTTTTATATTTAGACTTACTTTGTATTTTTTTAATAAAGTTAAGAGTATTTTCGTCTTTTATAAATTGAGATGCGTCTAAGTGCGTCTAGTTTCACTTTTCAAATTCATCTAGAATTCCAGAATTTTTTGGATGAGTTTTCAAAACGCATCTACGTGCTGTTTCTGAATTTTGTGTTTAATGACAGTTAAACGAACATCATCCAACATTTGCAATACATATGCTGCATCAGGCTAAGGAAACGAACATGCCTCAAAACTCTCCAAGAAGATGAAGATATCAGCAATGGCCAAATCTCTTTTCTCTCATTTTCAGGAAGATGAAATCTCGATGGAGGCTCGTCGGCCGAAGACAATTAGAGTGACGAAAGTTACTATGGTGGAAGAAGCTGATGAAGAAGTAAATTAAAAAGCTGGTGACTTTATCGACCGTTTCAAGCATCAATTGAAGTTGCAGAGGATTGATTAAACCGTTTCCTGGGGCCTGTTCGTTTGAGCGTCTGGATGAGTCATCCAGATGCNTGGTTAAGAAAAGATCCGACAAGTGATCAATTTGCAAAAAACTAAAACTTTTGGGTTTGTTTCTTAATTATGTGTTAAATTCTGGTCTTTTTTGAAAAAATGTTATTAGAATTTTCTTTTTTTTGGCTTTATCATCTCTCACTGTAGATTATCCGCCGGCTGTTTTCTATTTTCTTCTTGACAAGGAAAAAAACAAAAGAGATTCCAGAATCTTTGTTGTTGAGTATCTGATAAATTTGAATGCATCTATAAATGTTGGTGGTGATGATGATGTTAGATTTTAGTATAGGTGGTGTTGATTGCGCGGATAGGCTGTCCAACCGCGGTTTTAGTAAGATTATTGGCTAATGGACAAAGTAATTAAAAATCATACGGACTTGCGGTAAAAATGTTCAGCACGGAGAAATGGTGACCGCATGTTTGACATTAGTTCGCAGTTACTAATCATGACCGCACTATGCATATAAGCTGTGACTACGGACTTGGCTGTAGCCCGCTGACAAATAGTAACTGTTTAATTTGGTTGTTAAAATTTTTAAAATATCCAAAATA
>OVAW01001145.1:0-10421 GCA_900406365.1 Heliophila coronopifolia | reverse complement strand
CAAATGGTTTATCTCTTTAATCGATTCGATTACTTGACATCTCAACCTGGTAATTGTGTTTCCTTTTTTGTTATATGATTTTTAAATCCATTTATCGGTGAATTTTAAAATTCAATTCTCTCAGATGTGAAGAAACGAATCTCCGATGCCGTTGAAGATAAACATGTGAGTGCTTTTCTATTGCTTTAATTACTCAAAAAATGCTTGCTTTTGTATTTAAGAGTGATGTCGTTTTCAAATTGGATGAGTTTTTTAGCTTTTGGTTTTAATGGCCTTTGTTATTTGCAATATTTGGTAATAAAAGAGATTTGTGTTGAGAATATGGGTCAAAGTCAACATTTTTATTAAGTTGAGATCTCATTTAAAAGATGGTTTCAGGATAAGTTCTGGAATCAAACTTCAAAAGATGGTTTTTGTTATCTCTTAATAATAAAAATGGTATAATAAAGCTTAGTTTTTGTATTGATAAAATGTATCCTGAAACTATGTTTATGGATGTTTGGATCCAATGCAGGAAGCTGTAGCGGTTACAACTGCAATTCAAGAAGAGATCTTCTTAGAGATGGGAATTGGTAATGTTCTCTTTTAGCTTTTTAGGTTGTTTTATACATATTCCATGAAAAGATGTATCGAAAATGCAGACCCGGGATTCGGTATTGGGTTCTTAGGAAAGCTAAACTCGGCCTATGAAAACGATAAAGAGTTAATGATTGGTTTCTACAAGTTCCTCGCTAGGTAAGCTCATTCTCCTTTCTGCTAGATTATGAGGTTTTAGTATGTGAGGACTGATAAATTGTTAGTAGGGAGGAAATGGCATGTGAAGAAGCTGAGCTTGGAGTTGATGGATTTGAACAGAAAATGAAACTACAACAACTATTACAAGAACAGGTAATGTCAGATTAGTTATTTACAGAATTGAAAAGTTCAATGTTCTGAATATTGAAATGTGGTTAATGTAGCAATTGGAGATGCTGAAGTATATGCGTAAATTTCCANTTCCACTTGATGACCAATCTGCTATCCTTAAAAAGGTAAACAAAGCATCTGTTTTTAAAGTTTATTTTTCGGCAGGCCGACCTTGAAATTCCCGGAAATTTTGGAGTCTCAAGCAAAATTAATATTTGGGGGCCACTTAAAAAAAAATAGGCTTAAATCTTATAGAAAATATTTTGGAGTCAAATCCAATGTTTTCAATGGACTCTACTCGGGACCGGTCCTGCTTGTCGATACCATGAATATAACATCCGTTAGCCCAATGGTCTTGTCTTGCTTACAAATTGTCCGAGTATAATGAGAACTGATTTTGCTTTAATAAGGCCTGTGAAAGATCCTAATTTTTTTTTTTAATTTTAATTTCTGACAGCTTCAGAATCAGCTAGAAAACGCGGATTTCGAGCCGGAAGCATCGGTTTTGTCAGGAGAGGAAATAGAGGAAGCTGTAAGAAGAAGAGTCTCACCTGTTTTTGGAACCAGACAATAGTTTATCAGTTCTTCAAAAGATACTTCAATTTGTAAACTGAGTCTCTTTCTCTATCCATTTTCATATATACTAAGACTCTTTAAAATTAAATGTAAAACGCTGCACCATCAAATACAACACGGTAAGTAATCCGAACCAAAGCTAAGCCCATCCGGAACACAATTAGATACTTGTAAAGCTAGTCGTTATAATGCCTTAAACTAAAAAGAAATATCTTTGGTTCAAACATATATCAATAAAGTTGATATGGCCGAGTTGGTCTAAGGCGCCAGATTAAGGTTCTGGTCCGAAAGGGCGTGGGTTCAAATCCCACTGTCAACATTGCGTTTTTTTTTTCATTTATTTTATAGTTTTAATACGCTGACGTGTCACATTTTGGGATCTACTTATTTTTGTGATGTGGGCAGACTAGAATTTCGTTCAAAACCCTATATTAATGGGCCTTAAGCCCGTATATTTCAAGCCTAAACATTTTTAAGTTTAATACTTGTTTGCCTGTTAGCTTACAAAATTACCAATCCATGACAATTGTGGTTAATCTGAAAACATTTTCAACACGTGGGCGTTCAAATATTCAGTTCTGTTCGTCGAGTCAAAATTTTTTGATTTTTAGGTAATTTGATTATAAGAAAAAATCAAAATCAAAATCAAAACCAAAGAAAATTCGGTTCATTTTGGATAGCTAAAAATTTGGGTTTAAGACGATCTTTGATTGAAATATATGGTATTTCCAAAGCATTTTATAAGGTTTTATAGTCACCAGCTTTCTAGCGTCGTCTCAGCCCCTACAACTGGATCGGCCATTTGGCAAGTCCAATGAAATATGAGCTTAGTCCCGAAATTTCTGTACTTAAAATTAATAACTTTTTAGGCTCTAAAATGTTTAAAAATTAAAAGTATCTATATATATTAAATGCCTTTAAATGTTAAATGAAATATTTTATATAGTAAAAATAGTTTGTGCATTTTGTTTTTGTTTTGGGCTTCTATCACTCCAGGACCGGTCGTGCCTCCATAGATGATGTCTTAAAGACTCGTCCCTTTGTCACGACTCACGAGCAAGTCCGACCATGCACCATGCGTAAAGAAATACTCGTCTCGGTCCTTAATTTTTTTTAAAAAAAATTGACCTTATTTTTTTTTTAATACATGCCACCAAATTTTTTTTATAGGTTCGGACTCTGGAATGTTAGGACCGGGCCTGGTCTCCGGCTTCTCCCTGATCCGTCCAGAAGCAAACGGAGTTGCGCATTGTAGCGCAAAACTAAACGAGCACAAAAATTCTATGCTTATTATGCTGTTTTTGATTGTAGTTGGCACGTATGGCTGAATCAAACATTGGCACTATAAGGCCCCTTCCTTACATTTTAGGCCACGAAAAAAAAATTATATAAAAAATTATTAAATTTGAATTTAGAGCCAAAAAAATTTCAAAATTTGGAGATATGCAAAAAATAAAAATAAAATAGATCAAAATTTAAATTTTATTCGGAAGTCGAAACAATTTTTCTTTACACATATCTCATCCTTATCAATCTCTTGTATGCCCTTTGATACAATATGAACTGAATATGTTTTTATTTGGAAAAACATAATTGTTAGAATATTCATCAGTGCAACAACTAAAGCTTTTAAATTATATTATCCCAAATAGGAAAAATATAGTTTAAAAAAAAATCCAATAAAGGTTTAAATAATTGTAAGTAAAGTAAACAATAAAAATAAGTAGACCAATGACCACTTCATTACAATTTGTTTCCTTTGATCCAAAGCAAAATCCCATGTGACATCACATTCCATAAACTCAAAAATATGAATCCTTCAAATCACTTTTAATCCTTCCATGTCACAAAAATTTGTCCTTTCCTCCCAAAGCACTCTTTCTTCCGACACTAACCAACGAATCCCTCCACTGTCTTAATAGAAATAAATCCTAATCCTCTATTTTCCACTACAATGTTTTGCCTACATATAAATACACACTTATGCATTTGCCTCAACCAAGTTTCTCATTAGCTCTAAGTTCTTTAGATACATAACAAAAGAGGAGAAAGATTGATCAAATATGCCGGATTGGGGGCCGGTTTTTGTCGCGGTGACGCTTTTCGTGTTGCTAACTCCAGGATTGTTGATTCAAGTTCCAGGGAAGAACCGAGTGGTTGAGTTTGGAACGTTTCAGACAAGTGGTGTTTCTGTTATTGTTCATACTCTTATTTACTTTACTCTTGTTTGTATTCTCTTGATTGTTATCCAAATTCATATGTATGTTGCCTAACTTTTTATAAATATATAATAAGTCTCATTTTTTGTATTTTATAATTTTATATAGTCGTATATTTTTATGTTATTTTTACTTAAATTGTGTGTAATTCACTGTTTTGGTTGGTATCAAGAAATCCAGTAATTGTTTTCCTACTTATTTATAGATATGTGTTTCTAAAGATTTGCATAAAATTAAAAAATATATATATATAAAGGAAATGATCATGGGGTGCAAAATTTATTTAATATGTGTAATTATGTAATATGTGTAACAATATATATTAGATATCTATTTTTTTCCCTGAGTTTACACTTTTACTAGACTGTTTTTTTCCAGTACTAGACTGTTTTTTTTTTGTCAAGCAAACTAGACTGTTTAAAGTATTGATTATAACTGTTGAAAGGATTAAAAATATAGAAGATGCAACACAATTATGGATATATTAACACTAAATATTCTAGAGAATATACTCAAATAGAAATATTCTTTAAAAAAAAAAAAATATATATATATATATATATATATACATAGATCAAAGATTATGATTTTTTAGTTAAAATATATGATCCGGTATATTTAGAAAATATTATAAAAAAAAATAGTGGGTGTATAATTATTTTGAAAATAAAATAAGATTATAAAGTAATTGTTTCAGAAGAAAATGAGATTACTTTGATTTGTGCGATTTTTTAGTATTTAAAAGATCGATAGAAATTGGATGTAATTGCTTTATGAAATTAAGCAAAAGAAACTAGACTAAGATCTCGATTTTAAAATTAATGATTCAATTTGGTTTTGATATTATAATAGCACGAAATCTCAATTCCATATTTTTTGTTATTATCCAACCAAATAACGAAGAATTTAATTATCTTATATATGTTTCAGGGTAATTTAATAAAGCATACATTTGAGTAATAGTACTTAGTAGAAAGGAGCTTTATGAAACCATGATTAGTGGAAAAAAAAGTGGAGATTAGGTTGAAGAATAAAGAAATTATAAAATGTAATATGTGAAAAATTATAAATAAAAAAACTAAACTAAATACTAAATTTTGAAAGATTTTAATTCCTTATAGATATTTACAATAAGAAATTCACATAAGAATTTGCATTCTTTAATATGTTAAACTTTTATTCCCTTGATTGTACTATATATAAAATAATTAACTAAAAATCAACTTTTCAAATAAAAAAAAAAACATTATTGCGTGACTAATTTAGAGGGGAAATTTGTAAAAAAAATTTTGTCAACAACTCAAATGGTAATTAATTATTAATTAAACTCTCCTCAACTGGAGAGACCAGAGCTCAAAATATTTAGTTATTAAAAACTATCCATTTATATTTTTAACAAAATAATATCAATTAAATAATATTTATTATATACAATGTTTTGCCTACATATAAAAACACACATATACATTTGCATTTGCATTAATCAAGTTTCTCATTAGCTGANTATATACAATGTTTTGCCTACATATAAATACACACATATATGCATTTGCATTAATCAAGTTTCTCATTAGCTGCTCTAAGATCTTTAAATAAAAGACGAGAAGATTGATCAAATATGGCTGATTGGGGACCGGTTTTCGTCGCGGTGATGCTGTTCGTGTTGTTAACTCCAGGATTGTTGATTCAAGTTCCAGGGAGTTATCGACTGGTTGAGTTTGGAACGTTTCAGACAAGTGGTGCTTCTGTTATTGTTCATACTTTTATTTACTTTACTCTTGTTTGTATTCTCTTGCTTGTTATCCAAATTCATATGTATATTGGTTAATTTTAATAAATATGTAATAAGTCTCTCCATTTTTTTTATATTTTAGGATTGTTATATAGTTTTTATTTTCTTCTTGAATTGGTGTTAAGAAATCAAGTTGTTTCCATAACTATGATTTGATTATGGATATATGTTTCTATAGTATAATAAGATATATAAGAAACAAATGATCATTGGGTGAAAAAAATTATTTAGTATATAAATTTATCAAAAAATAATATTATTAATATATTTTCAAAATAAATACTAATGAAAACAATAATATATAGATATCTATGTTTTTTTTTCTTGAGTTTAGACTTTTTACTAAACATTTTATAGTACTGATTATAATATGAGAGAATTAAAAATATAGAAGATGCAACACAATTTTGAATATGCTAAATACACAATTATTAACACTAAATATTGTAGAGAATATACTAAAATAGAAGATCAAGAAATATTATATATATATATATATATATATATATCAAAGATTTGTTTTTTTTAGTTAAAATAAATGATCCGGTGTTTTTTTTTTTTTTTAACAGAATGATCCTGTCTACATAGAATGAATTTATGAAATTAAGCTAAAGATACAAGACTAATATCTCATTTTTAAATTAATGATTCAACAATATTGTGATACTTAAAGTAATACGAAATCAGTTCTATGCTTTTATTAATTTCCTAACTAAATAACGAAGAATGTAATTAAATTATTTATGTTTCAGGGTAAGCATACATTCAGTAATAGTACATAGTAGAAAGTAGTTTTTTCCTTCTGAAACCATGATTAGTGGAAAAGGAAGTGGAGATTAGGTAGAAGAATAAAGAAATGAGAATATATAATATGAGAAAAATTATAAAAAAACTATAATATATAATACTAAATTTGAAGATTTGAATTCATTATAGGTATTTACATTAAGAAATTCACATGAGAATTTGCATTCTTTAATATGTTAAAAACTTTTATTGCTTTGATGGTAACTATATAAATAAATTAACTAAAATCAACTTTTCAAATTAAATAAAAATATAATTGAGTGACTAATTCAGGGAAAAAAATCAAAATTAAAAACTCAAATCAGGAAAAAAATTTTAAATAAATATTTAGTTACCAATCAATTTAAACATAGATTTTATATTTTTAGGAATATAGTAACAATTAAATAATATATATATATATATACTTATTTAATCCAAATATTATTATAGTTTATATTCATATTATTAAAAATATAATTACAAAATTTAAAATTTTGAATCTGTTTTAGTCTTAGAATTTTATTTAATTTATAAAATTTTGAATCTTTTTTAGCTTTAGAATTTTATTTAATTTTATTTGCAGATAATATAAGTTGAGTTTTTTGAAACTATTTTGATAACTGTGAGGTCGGTCGGTCCACCGCCAGCTCAGAGATCTAAACATTCATTATAAAATTAATACTAGCATTAAATTTGTCAAACTAATTAACTTTTCCTTAATCAATACTTTACTCAATTCAAAGTTTAAATAATCGATAAATATTATTTTTGGTGACCTCCTAAGTTCCTTAAGATTATTTGAAATTCAATTTAACACCAAAACTTTACTCTCTACTTTCTTATCATCGCCACCGCTTTTCTAAAGCTGTAACCTTTACTCAGAAAACGACACCGTTTGAACCGCAACAATGGCGGATTGGGCTCCAGTTCTCGTCGGCGTTATCTTATTCGTGCTTCTATCCCCAGGGCTTCTCTTCTCATTACCTGGAAACAATCGCACAGTAGACTTTGGTAATCTCAAAACCAACGGAAAAGCTATAGCTGTTCATACTCTCATCTTCTTCGCAATTTACTCGATTTTGATCCTAGCCGTTAATCTCCACATCTACATTGGTTGATCTGATTCTGGGCTTTCTCTTTTTTTATTGTTGTTTGTTTTCCCCCACAATTAAAATAAAAAGTACCAATTTTTAAATTTTGGTCTAGAAACTCTGTAATTTAAGGTTCTTTCATACCTTAAATCTATAGTTTTGTTCTAATGTTGTAAGAAAAACAAATTTTATAATAGTGGGTTGTGTTGTATTGTATCATTTCCTAATTTCTTACCTAATATTGTCTTTAATTTCGCTTACAATATGATTAAAAATCTCATTTTGATAATGAAGTTTGTAAATTTAGCTATTTGGCCAACTGAACAATTCGGAAGTAAATAGTCAATTTTAAAAACTTCTGTATAAAAATGACTATTTTTTTGGAATTGTTGGAACTATTTGAATGAGATTAACATAGTTAAATATAATTGTGTTAAAATTTAAATATATAAAATATGTAATCGAACATTTAACATAAACATAGTTTTGATCTTATAACAAAATTAAATTTAAAGTTGGATAAACATAGTTAAGTGTTTTAAAACGTTGATTAAGTTGAGTTATCAAATGATTAAGTATCCATGAATTTGATATTATTTAACCAACTAAACAATTTGGTATTTAAATAACTAATTTTCAAATCTTCAAAGCTTTTTCTCTAAAATTAGTTAAAAATGAAACTTTTTCTCATCCTGCTTGAAACCATAGCAAAAACAAATTAGAGAGATTTGTACATTACATTAAAGTTTGCAGTAAATTGTCATATTTGTGTTATGTTACATGATGATATAAGAAGAAAGAGAGAAGATCAGAAATGGATATGAACTTGTATAGCAATCACTAAGATTGTGACTATACAAAAGTATATAGCTGCATGAACCAAAATCGCTATACCGCTCGTGCTCATATTCCCGAATTCAACGACTCTCGTCCTCGCTGGAAGCTGAAACAGTAGTCCTGGTGATAGTAGGATGAACAAAGACACTGCTACAACCACTGGTCCCCAATCCACACTCATATGTAATGATCTTGATCTCTTTTTTCTTCTTAGTGTTTTGTAATGAAAATGCTTTAGTGGATTTTGTGTTTGTTCTTTTACAAATGAAGATTGAGATAAGTGAAGAGTTATGTAGAGATGATTGTGGCTTTTCTTGGTGGCTAAGGTACTAAACTTAGTGATAGATTACGAAGAAAGGTATTGTCTTTGCTTTTAGAACTTTTGATTTATTTTCTCTTTTATATTGTTCAATCAAGTGAGTTCATGGTGTTTTCTTTTTGGTAAAGAATTTGTAATAAAGTAGAGTACTGCATAAAAAAGATGATAATATTAAGATTTGTCTCTACTTGATAGTTTTCTTAGTAGTTTAGGTTTCATTTTTGTTTAACCAATAACATTGGTTTCGGTTTTCTATTAAACCGATTTTGTGAAACTTGTTGAGACAATACAACTCAAAATCAATACGAAAATATCAAATATATAACATGATGTAGCACTTTTGTTAAGTTAGAGTAATATATCTCAAATGTCACACATAAGTTTTATATTTTAATTAGAAAATAATGTGACATGAATCCTAATATAATTAGAAAAAAAAAAGATTTGTGTAGCACAATGCTAATATAATTTATTTATTTATTTATTTATTTACTAACAACGCTAATCTAAAGTTCTAAATACAAAGATATGTTGACAAAAAAAAAATACAAAGATATGTGGGGATGAGATATGTGGAGACTCGTGCTTCATCAATGCAATTTATTGCATGCTTTACTATCCTGTCCCGTCTTTTTGTGAAGCTTGTCGAGACAAAACAACTCAAAATATTTCAATTGTTTTATGACTTCCATTCTTCTCTTTATAATTTAATTCCATTATCTATTTATATTGTCTTATCGTGATTGTTCATGTTTCTGTGCTGCTATCCTAAGTCTCTAACCCTAGCAGCATTTTATGAGTTCGTCTCTCAATCTGATGTGCAAAGCATATCAACATTGTTTCTCCCGCATATTCAGCCTTTCCTTAGCTGACTAAGCGGGGGAAATGATGTTGACCTGCCTTGAGCATCAAATTTGGAGATGAACTCAGAAATTGCATCAAAGGTTGGAAACTCAGTTAAGCAGAGCAGAAAGAAGCAATCACAATAAGACAACACAAATAAAAAAAATAGAATTAACATATAGATAGAAGAAAGTGAAGTCATAAACTCTCGGAATATCTTGGAGTTGTATTCCCTCAAGGAGCTGCAAAAATAAAAGAAAAAATGCGCGTATA
Source organism: Heliophila coronopifolia (assembly GCA_900406365.1). NCBI lineage: Eukaryota > Viridiplantae > Streptophyta > Magnoliopsida > Brassicales > Brassicaceae > Heliophila > Heliophila coronopifolia. Next base: position 776 of record OVAW01001145.1, on the reverse strand, counting down.
GCCTGCAGAGTTGCATTGAGGAAGCACGCATTTTCGGCCTTTTTTTATCCTTCTAGTATTGACTCTTTATCATTCTTCTCGGTCTTGTTTATTAACTTCCCTATCTTACATGTTTTTGCTTTTAGAAACTCGTTTAGAATCCGTATAGGAGCCAAACCAGAGTCTAGTCTCTAGCTATTTTATGTTTGAAGGGGTAGCTTTTAAGTGTCACCACGGGAATTATAAACATGTCCCGTACACCTCTCCCCAAGTCATCTCACTCGTTTCTTGGTATTTAAAACTTCCAAAGAAAATTACCTACCATGAACAAAAGAAAGATAGAAAGTGCCAACTAAAAAGTTAAGCAACTAGGCAAATTTAAGAGGTTAAATATCAATGAAAATTAGCCTTTAGCATATATATATTGATTGACCTCATAGAACTACAACATAACCATATGTCAACCACAAATGAAAAAAAAAAATGAAGCATAAAATATATCAACGTTAATATCCTCTCCAAATGATAGCTATAAAAAGGTTCTTTTTTTTTTGTTTTAAATAAAAGTTTACAACTCTTGTTTCAGTTATATCAATCTGATGAGAAAAAGTATTTAGAAATTGGAAATCATATGAATTTGATGCATGTAAAGTAAGAGAGAGGGAGAAAAGAAATAGACATTCTCGGATTTGGTGTGTTCTGTAAAAACTTATATGATGAAACCCAACTTATCACCTATATATATAGTATAACAAGGTGATAATTCATAATATTCGTGAGATTCTAATATTTAAAAT
>OVAW01001144.1:0-10421 GCA_900406365.1 Heliophila coronopifolia | reverse complement strand
AAGGGATTTTCGACGAAAAAAAAATTTCGACGATCTCAAACTGACCACTGTTTCCCGTCGAAAATCCGTCGAAAACAGGCATTTCTGAGGCCATTTCGACGGAAACGGCCGTCGAAAATGGGCTGTTTTCTTGTAGTGTCTATACCTATAGTGTTTGAACATTAATTCATTGATCAACTAAATATTTAATATCCAACAACAATGCTCATGGATAGTTATACATCTATATTTGTCTAAACATTTCATTGAACACTTAGAGGACGAGAAGGCTATATCAAAAAAGACGTCAAGAAACTCTAAAAATTTAATTAAATACTCATACAAAGATCAATTAATTTGAAATTATTCATTTTGATAACATAAATTTAAGAAAAAAAAATTGAAATAAAAATAATATATATATATATATATGTAAATAATAAAATTTTCATCTTAAATTTATGAACATATTTTTAAATAATTTTTATAAATAACTCAACAATATCCTGAAAATTCAATTTTAAAAAATATATTTTATACATATATATTAGATTTTTTTGTTGAAATTTTAATGATTTAAAAGATTTACTTTTATGCAAACAATAAAATGATGAGTATTTATTTTTAATAAACTTGTGTGGTATCCAACATTGTGCGCGTGTATGTAAAACTACATTTTTATTAATAAAATATATTATATTTTTTTATAAATATATTTGATTTCATTAATAAAGATTACTTTTATAATAATTAGTTTTCAGAAGCCAAAATATGAAGTTAGTTTCAAGATATTCTTAATTCCATTTATTCTTTTGTTTTTAATTGTTAAAGTTAATTCAAGCCAATAACTAAATAAAAAGATGTTTATAGGAGATATACAAAATTTATTTTGGATCAGATAATGTCACAAATATTATTATTTATAAGAAGTCAAAATAAAATATGACATCTGTTTCTCTTTATAAAATGTTCATATCATTTATCCAATTATTGTTAAAACAAATTGTATAGATGTTTGTTAATCAAATTACTTTTAAATTCTTTAAAAATAATTAAAATTACTTAATTTATATATTGAAATTAAATGTGAATGTTTTTTAAAATACTAATAAATTCGATTTGTTGGATATTTCGAAATACTTTTTATATAAACTTAACTTTGTAAGTATAGATATTTTATAGTAATGATTATTTATATTATTTGTTATTAAATAAAAATTTACTTTATATATTTATATTTATTTTATAAATTAACAAATATATTTACAGAATTGATTAATTTAAATTTTTTATATTACTAAAATTTCATATTATTGTTTTTATATATTAATAAAATATTTGTGTATAATTATAGTAGAGGATGTTGTAGGCAAAAACAAAAGTTTAATTTAATAGTTTAATTTATTAATTCATTAATGGCAAAAACAAGTTTTTGTAACTAACAAAATTAAGGTAGATTTGTAACACTGTTGTTCTTTTTTCCGCATAAAACTATTGTTCTTTTAATATATAGTAAATATCTTATCTAATTTCAATTAATACATTTACTTAATAAAAAAATAGCTATTAAAACTATTTGACTTTTTGACCATACGAAGACAACTTCTCGGGCCTATATATAGGGTGAAGGATAAGAGCTTTTAAGTATCAAACTCAACATTTTATAATTTCACTCAATCTCTCTCTCTTCCTAACAAATCTTCCAACAAAAATGAATAAATTTTTCACTATATTTATTTTTCTCTCTATTCTTGCTATATTTTCTGGTATGTTTCTATTTATTTTTATCAATTTTTTTTTAAGAAAAAATGTTATTTAACATATTGATCGATGTAACCGGCAACCGATGTAGTTTATGTGGAAGGCATAACTTTTTATTGTTTGGTGTAATTTGTTAAAATTTGTTTTATGCAATCGGGTCGGATAAAATTTCAGTGTATACATTGTAATTGCACCAATATACTTTTAATTTTAATTTTTTACATTCCATGAAAAACAAATTATGGAAATGATCCTAGATGTAACAATCTATTAAATTTTATAAAATACTTTTATTATATATTAAAGAGATTAACTTATATTTTTATGTAATTTATTACATTTAATTTACCCAATCAGTTTCGATAAAATTTTAGGTTGTACAATATAATTTCACCATTATGCTTTATTATTTTATTTTTTTACACTTTTGAAATGAAAATTTTCGATACGCCTCTAGATGTAACAATCTGTTAAATTTATAAAATACTTTTCTTAAATAGTAAAAGAAATTATTTTTTTATTTTTGTTTTTTTGGAAAATTGTAGAAAACACATTTCCAAACATTGGAGCTGAAGCAAGTCCAAGTTTGATGAATGAAGAATTGATCTCAAATGTGAAGAAACACGAAGGTTCAATGAAAGAGATACAACCACATGAGTTTCTTTGTAAAAAAGGATGCAAATTTCATTGCGGTATTGAACTTCATTCAACCTGTAGATGTGACGGACCTGGTTGTTAAACCAATATCTATTATCATAATGTATTTGAAATAATCAATTAAATAAAATATTATTATTATTAATTCAACTCTCATCCACTTTTATTTTTTGTTTAATCAATGTGCTTTATAATTTATCAAACATCAAATATGAGTCTCAATGAGCATGGGTCTGCTCCTAACGGCGGTTTTTTTAAACAAAATTTCGGGCTAATGAGTTTTTGAAATAAAGTCCATACGTGTAAATGAAGGAAAAGTTTTATGACCATAACTGCGCTGTGTAGACAAACGTTGATCGTAGGCTTGTTCTCTGGCCAGTCCAAATATTTAGTCTAGATTTTTTTCATAGTTGAACAGTTAAGCTGAATTCTTGGCTGTGCAGTTGGTTTGGATTCACGTTTGGACGGTTGGATTGACTTCGTAGGTAGTTGGGATGCTTTCATAGATAATTAGGTTGTTTTTAATATTTAGTAGTCGGTTGGGTCGAATATATGTTAAAGGTTATAGCGAAATATATCCGCCAATACCCGCAAACATAAATGTTTCAAAACTTAAAAACCTCAAATAAATCGGATTTAAATTTTAGTATTAAATTATCCAGTGTATCTTGAGTTGGTCAACACCAAATAGCTCTTTTATTAACAAGTGTTCGCAACCAACCGAGTAAGTAATAGAATAAATAATTAGTTGTCTTTTTCTAACTACATAAAAATATATATATATATTGCTATTACTTATTTAGGATAAAAATAATTCGGCACATAATTATGAAATTTTAGATATAATAACGTGTTACCACGTGTATCATCATAATTTTTGTGACAAAACAATGAATAATTTACTGTATAAGCATTTGCTCAATGTCTCCATTTTTGACTGAGTTATGATAATCAAAACAGTCATCAAAATTGTGACCAAATATTGTTACAAATTCTTTATAAATTTGCTATGAAATAATTACAATATGGTGACTATATAAGTAGTCATTAATTATTATTTAAATGTATTATATATATACATATATATTATTATATATATATACATATATATATAATACATATATAAAATAATTCATAGTATTTATTTAAATAAACACTGCAATTATATTTTAAGGATATTAAATAAGTTTCCTAATCTACTATATATAAATTTTTTTTTTTGAAAAATGTTTATTTTGTAATTATATTATATAATGCATTTATATATTTAAATTAAATTTTTAATAAAAAAATATTATTCATATAAATTTATTTTCAGTTTCAAATATATTATATATACAGTTACTTATACATCTTTTCTTTTGAATTGCAATTAATCGCAGAATATTAAAATAAATAGATATATAAATTAAATATTTATTCTGTCAAAAAAATACATTTATTTTACTAAAATTTTGATATTTAAAAGTTCATCAATTAGTTATAAATATATATTAAAAATTTCAATTAAAAAAACGTATATTGTAAAATACATGTCACAAAAACCTAACAATATAAATATATGTCACAATTTGAAAAATATGTAGTATTTTCTCGAAAATATCATATTGTGACGAAAATATACGTTACAATATACTAATTTTTTGTAGTATAATATATATATCATAATATATATGGAATAAATAAAAAAAATCCTAATATTATGAGATAAACTCTGATCAACGTCCTTTTTTATAATTATTCCCAGCATTTTTTTTTTCAAGTTTAAACATGACCAATTTACTTATATGTCGTTTCCTATAGTATTTATTATTTGTTCTAGAAGTGTTTATATTATTTATATATTTTCTCTTTTGATTTTCTATGTTTAGTTTATATATCACCATTTACAACTTAATCAATCAATTTTCACATAAGGATATATATATTTCAATGATAAGTCATAGAGAAAATATTATATATGAAACATGCTATATTTATTTAAAATACTTTGAAATATAAAAGTTTTAAAATATGGGTGTCATAGGCATATAAATATATACTTCATATATTATTCGAAAAGCCAAAAATGTCTATGGATATAGTTAGGCAGGTCGGTCTTATGATTTTGAAGTTCAAGAAGAAAAAAAAAATTATAGAAAATGATAAATTTAAAATTTTGTGAAAACACGAGTAAATTGTTTTTTTTTTTATAACAAAAACGAGTAAATGAAACAACTGTATATCGACAAACATATGCGTATTTCATAGTATCTAATTTATGTGGACAGGACATAAATTAATTACTACCCAATATGTAAAGTATTATTATTATTATTATTTAAGTTGTTAATTTTTTAGTTAAGTTAATTTTTCTAACGCCTCAAAAAGAAAACTAAAATATTTGAAGAAAATTTATTTTTCAAATTAGATAGTATATTTAAATTTGACTATATAGGAGAAGCTACTCATTAGGAAACACGTCCGAGTCTCTGTCACAAACTATTGAAGGATCATATTCAATTTTTTTTTATCAAATATAGTTCCTTGCTATTAAAAAAAATTGATGGTTAAAAAAAAAGTATATAAAATTTAAATTTTTGAAAATATTTTGACCTCACATTTAAAATTTTCTTTAAAGAAAAAAATTGTATTTGATTAGGGATACTGTTCAACCGCTCTACTTCCATACAGCAAAAGATATTCGTATCAATACATAATTAAAGAAGTCTAAATTATAACATAAACCTTATTAACTTCATATATAATCCGAGTAATATATACTCAAGGTTCTCACTGAGAAACATTACATAAAAAACAACATAATCATACAAACATATAAAAGGCATAAGAAAAAACTAAGTTACAAAGGGAAATTTAGAGTTTGAATTGCTACTTTGTACGCAGCGGAACGGGCCAAGAGTACCAGAAAACGCTATAGTTTGAAAATACACTGTCGTTTTCGGTATGTACCGTATGTTCCGCTGCGTATAGAGTAACCATTTAGAACTTTAAGTACTGTAATACCTCGGATTTCGGACAAGCTTCTTCTGAGATGAATCACTCCGGAAACTACCAACAGAAGTAGACTGTTCTGGTTTGTTTGGGATTGTTTTGGAAAGCCATTCAAGTCCTTCGTATAAGCCTTGTCCTGAGATGGCTGATGTTCCTTGTATGAACCTGCACCAATCATCAATTAGACATATATTTTGTTCATTGCTTGTCTGCTGTCGGTTATCATCAATATAATATTTTTGTTGATGTTTAATTAGTAATGTAAAATAGATTCTAAAAAATTTAGGGACCTTTTATGTATTTAAATTTTTTTAAGAAAGTTAAAGTATATGATTATATATTTTTTTTAACTGCTTTACTTGCATGTGTTAAAAGAAGACACTATCTAAATATATAAATCAATAATAATAATAATAATAATAATAATAAAATATATATATATATATATATCTTCTGGTTGGAAGCGATGAGTAATGGAATAATGCAAAAGAAATTTCTTGAATTATTAAAAAAATTCAAGATAAAATTCCATCTATAGAAACTTGAAAATAAACATCAAATTTTCAGAAAATATTGTTGACATCGATACTAATTTTTCAGCAATATAAACGCAAATAAACACAATATTCTGATAATTAAAATAGTTAAAATGCAAATTGCAAAACAATTATACTTTTATTTGCGTTTAGATTATTGAAAAAAAATTGTTTTGAGGCTGAAGCGACTGATTTTTTTTTTTTCAAAAAAACAATAAAAGGTTAAATATGCAGTTTTTCTATATCGAAATTTATCTTAATTCAAAATTTTTGTTTCTTGCATTATTCAAATAAGAAAATGAGTTTTTGTTATTATTACCAACAACGTTTGGATAAGCTATGCAAACCAAGTTTATTAGCAACTTCCTCTACCGGTAAAGCGTTTCTGGAATCTTGCTTATTCGCAAAGACAAGTACACATGCATTTTCAAGTTCATTCTGTATATATTTTCACCAAAAAATAAATTTGTGAGGATATAAAAAGTATGAGAGATTGAGTAACATTTTTATAAGACAAGAGTATTTTTAATGGTCTTACATCGGTTAGTATGCGATGAAGTTCATTGCGAGCTTCTGATATCCTTACATTGTCACTGCTGTCTACTACAAAGATGAGTCCTTGTGAGTTCTGAAAATAGTGTCTCCACAATTTACGAATCTGTTGAAAAAAGAACATTTTAAAAACCAAAGAAAACAGTCAAGTGTCTTTTGGTCCAGTGGTTTGAGTGCACTAGTAATGACCATGACATCGGAAGTTCGATTCTCCACCTCGACGATGAGGTTTCTCTTTAACAGGATTTTGTGCTAATGGGCCAACACGTTATGACAAAAAATTGAAAAAAAAAACAAGAAAAACATTTTGAAAACCAAAAGCGAAAATTTATATGTGAACTTCTGATTTGGATAAAAAAAAATTATGTTGACTATGCAGTGTATGCAGGTTTGTCTTTAACTATATCGGGGGTCTGGGTGAAAATAAAAATTTCTATAATATTACATAACGGTTTTTTTAATGGACCCCTAAGGCTATGATTTAAAAACCCAATTTAAATATATATAAAATCAAAGATAAAAGTTTGGCGGTCAAACTTATCATTCGTCCTACAAAACCGGTCCTATTTTAATGTCTTTGTTAGTCTAGCCCGGCTTTGAAATGATGTGGACGACAAACAACATAAAAATTGGACTAAAACCTATTGGAAAATAATGTTATAAAATTATGGGATAAAAATTCATGTCACCGGACCTTTGTCCAAAGTTAGTTACTCAATGTTTACTTCTTTTTTTTTTTTAGAAACATACTTTGCTATTGTGCCGTAATTTTTTATTACTTTCTTTTGCTAAATAGTTATAAAGTTTTTTGCCAAAAAGTGGGTTAATAAAATAATTCATTTGAACTATACGATCATAACCTCCTAAACTAATAAGCTCATCGCTAACATCCCTACAATAGATTTTTGTTTTGTTTTGTCGTTTTTAAGGGTAGAGTCGGGTTTAAATGTGAGTTTTAGTGGGTTATCAGATATTGATTAAAACACTAAAACTCATTAAAAATTTTAGTTGGCGGTTTAATTTTTGAATTAATAACATAATAAAAGTTAAAGGGGGTGTTCGCGATGGGGAGAATCCAAAGAGGTCAAAATTTTAAAAAGATGCGACTTTAGGGAGTACGGTTCAGAGGGGAATAATTTGTCGACCCAAGAGAAGAAGACAACTTAGGTTCAAAATGATCATGGTGTAAGAACAATATAGCTGAAATTATTGGCTCACTTATTGTTTCACCTACTAACAGACCCGGTCCTGAGTGAAGTCGGCGAAAACATTTGCTCCTGCCCCCGAAATTTAGGCCCCATTTTTAAGAAAGAAATACATTTTTTTGAAGTAGCCAACATATTTAATTTTGTTTTCGCCCCCAAAAATTTAAGACAATGTCAGGGCCGGCTCTACGGCTATAAACTAAAAGTTTGATTTTTTTTCTTAATAAATTTGTTGTGATTAAATCAATAGCTCTGTTTTTATTGTTCAATCCAAATCCAATATCAGAGAGACGAAATGAACATTGAAAATACCTTGTCTTGTCCCCCTATATCCCAAACTGTGAACTTAATGCCTTTGTATTCTACTGTCTCAAGATTAAACCCTGCAAAAAAATCGCAAAGAAGTGTCAAAATTTTTAACCTCGGTGAAGCGGCTGCACATGACTCCGAGTCAAATACAAATTTTAAAAATAAAATAAAATAAATGTATATATAAATTAGGGCCCAATTTCTTAAAATATCTATTTACCCTACTAAAACCCAATTAACAAAATTTTGAACAAGGCAATACCAATAGTTTGAGACGGCCTAAGTTATCTACAAATAAGCTATGATCCACAAACAGAACACAAAATATAAAAGGTTAAAGCAGTTCTATACCAATAGTAGGCACTGTAGTGACAACTTCACCCAGCTTAAGCTTGTAAAGTATTGTAGTCTTGCCTGAACCATCAAGTCCCACCATCAGTATCCTAACTTTATACTTTGGTAGAAACCTTTTCGCTATTCGTGATAATCTAGCTCCCATTAAAGAATCTGAAACTTAGTTAAAAGAACACACAGAGGTTCAGAAAATTTAAACCATGATATTCGAAGTTATAAGAGATTTGGGAAGAATATTACCCACATGGGAAAAGTAAATTTAAAAGTTTGGAATCAATTCCTAAACTCAAAAGCTTAGGGTATATATTGTTTTGATTTCAGACAGTAAATATTACTTGTCAGATTCTGTGATCTGGCTTATTCTAGAAGCGTATAAGAATCTTGTTCTTTTAGCTTTTTTAACGGTCGGAGTGCATTAGCAGCATTATGGTATATGAAAAGTACATTTGAGAGAAGACAATCCGGATATATAAATACACTACAAATTTACAAGCACATACACAATGATATACAATTTTAAATTACAATATCGTAAAATATATTTTTTAACTATCGGGGGAGTCTGTTCATGTAAATAAATTATTAATATGGCAAAATAAAATAAAACATATATATAATTGGGTAAATTTTGTATTTAGTTTGAGAATTTTTTTCCGACCATTCCACCTTTTTTTCAACATTGGACAACAACAGGCTGGCTCATTAGCCTAAATCTCATTAAAGAGAAACCTCATCGTCGATATGGAAATTCGAACTCCTGATATCAAAGTCATGCCAGTGCACTTTTACCACTGGACTGAACGACACTCGGTTTGAACCGTTTTACTTGCATGCAAAAAACACCGTGATAGTTAACGATCAAGATTGCTTCAAACTATTGGTTATTCTGATTTAAAAGATTAATAATAATATATTTAATGTGGTATTATAAATTCTAATTTATACATTTTTTTTCTTTGTCAACAATTCAATTTATATTTAAAAATGATTTTTTTTTAATCAAGATTGTATTTGTTTGATGCACATTTGATAAAATATGACTTTACAAAAAGCCTATGAAAAAAAATTAGTTAGCTCTTGTAGCTGTCAAAAGTTTAGAGCGAACTTATGTAATGTAAAACAACAAATCATTGGTGGAAAAAGGCTTACAGCTTTGCGCCACCCAGGTTCGAGTTGTGGCGGAGTCGACGAATTCCACTTTAATTAACCTTGTAAGAGCTAGGACCATGTCAACGGGGTTACTCTTACCCAAGGGAACTAGTCTGGCTTCGTCCCGGATGTTAACCCATAAAAAAACAAATCATGATACATTATCTTAAAAAAAAAAGCAACAATAAAAATCAAAAGAACACAACATATTACATTGCAAACAAATTTGCACTAAATTTCTAAAATTGAATAAAAATAAACAACTAAAGAAACATTTTCTCTAGCACTTGCACCACTTCTTTCATGGATTGTCGCTTTTGTGGCAAGGAAGAGACACAACCATATCCTAACCTAAAGCATGCCACCACCTCATCTTCGCGGTATGCCACGTCATCCCTAACCGTCTCATCGACCAAACTCATAAACCAACTTTTCTCATCAACAACGGGATCGCGGACATAATCTTGATCCAAGAAAACTCTGCCTGTGAGAAGCTCCAAGAGTATGACACCAAAGGAGTAGATGTCTACTTTGGGGTTTGGTTTGTGGCTTGTTGACCATTCTGGTGGATGGTAATGTGAGCTTGACGTATGGGCTGGTTTCATTAAGAGGTCTAGGCCCAGATCTGTAATTATGGGCTCAGAGTCAGAGTCTAAGAGGATGTTGTTGGGCTTGATGTTACCGTGCACGTGCTTCTTGTCGTGGATGTAAGCGATTCCACGTGCTATGCCTTTTGCTATCTTGAGCCGTGCTTGAAAAGTGAGTGGGTTTTGCGAAGCTGTCGAAGACAAGCCTGCTTTTTGAAGTTCATCAGTTAGTTATATGTAACAGACTTAGAATCTGAGACGGAAATTTTTAGAACGGAACGAGAATTCAAAAAAAAAATATATATAAAAAAAATATATATATATATATATATATATAT